>JANHFL010001687.1:107153-124782 GCA_032468155.1 Oxyrhabdium leporinum | reverse complement strand
CTCTCTCTCTCTCTCTCTCTCTCTCTCTCTCTCTCTCTCTCTCTCTTTCTTTCTTTCTTTCTTTCTTTCTTTCTTTTCCTTTCTACTTTCTTCCTTTCCTTTCCTTTCTTTTCTTTTATTTTCCTTTCCTTTCCTTTCCCTTCCCTTCCCTTCCCTTCCAAGTTTCATTACGCTATTTGCTTATCTCAGGCCTGCAAAATTGAATGCATCCCCTTGTCATCATCCCACCAGGCATGGTAAATGTAAGGTTAAAGGTGGTTTAATATTGCATCTGTCAAGTGGAGGCATTCTGGGATTCACAGAACTTGCCAAGTCAGTATCCATGAAAATAACCCTACCCTGGATAGTTTCCCAGTTAGTCATTTACTTTCATTTCTTAGTTTTTATAGTGAAGTTTGCAGCAACATATCTCCTTGCATTTCCTCAGTAAGGTCATGGAATTTTCTCTTGAGATCAGAAGCTTCGCTGGGCAAGGAGGAGAGGGATTAATCATTACAAGACTTTTCTAAGTAGGACAGGGTTTCACTAATGTATCTGGACAGAATGGAAGTGATTCTGTGAACTTTACTAGGGCATCTAACTGAAATTAAAACAAAGCTGGAACTACAACTTGAGAAAAAGGTGGAAGATCCTCCACGCCAACAGCAAAAGAGTGACTTTGATTTTGAAAAAGGCCAATAATCCAGCACTGTTTGCAGAACAGAGTCTTAAAATTGTAAGATAGTATCTTCAGTTATTATGGCTCTGTGAAGAATGAGATGCTTTATCCTGAGATATTTCATCTCTTGCTTTTTTGCTTTGACCTGCTGACTCACGTAGGGCTGATGTCCTTTGTCTAGCAGTGGGACTTGAACTTTGATGGATGAATTGATGTGTCTGGTCTACTCTGCAGGTGTGAAACAGAGCACTGTGACATTTTATGGATCAATCTCAAAGGATGCTTCTATTGGATCTTTGATCTACCTGAAGTTTATTTTGAGTGTTCACAAAGACCTAGTTCTTTTAAAGTGTTCACACAGACCCAGTACTCATGTTACTGGTTCCAAAATAAGTAATTGGAAAGGAGAATTTCTGTTTCATTAATGTGTCATTTTCTGCTTGCTGCTTTAAAATGTGTTTCCTAAGGTGTGCATTAAGCCCACATAATACTTATCTAAGAAGATGCAGTGCTCTTTTGAAGTACAGAGTTGAATTCTGAGATAGAGATGTTGGTGTTTTCAGGGTGTAATTTATACTGAATAGTGGTAATCCATCCATTTGGCCATTATTAATGAAATTGTCCTATGCTATTTTTGTGGTTTTTTAAAAAAAGTTATGTTTATGGGGGGGTTTTTTTATACCCACGGCCCAGAACTTTATAAATAAACAAAGAAACAAAGAAAGAAACATACATGTCCCCACAACTTCATAAATGAATATACTCAACAAAAGTGCAAATCAATTAAATAATTATTGGGCTTCAAATTACATTTCATGTTTTTGTATTTTAAGAGCCATAGTGGAGCAGTGGTTAGAATGCAGTATTGCAGACTAACTCTGCCCACAGTCTGGAGTTCGATCCTGACTGGGTCAAGATTGACTCAACCTTCCATTCTTCTGAGGTCAATAAAATAAGGACCCAGATTGTTGGGGGCAATATGCTGGCATTTGTAAACTGCTCCGAGAGTGGTGCAAAGCAGTGTGAAGTGGTATATAAATATAAGTGCTAATTCTATTACTGTTTTCATTGCCATTCTCCTCTTTCTTATTTCCAAAGAAATCCATCTTTCCATTTATCCAACATATAAAGATAATCACAGTTTGTTGCAACACGGAAATAGCAAGTTCTTCATTTAGAACAATGCAGAGTGTTCAAAAACATATTCATTTGCCATCTGATTATCATGCAGCTAATAACTAGATAACATTCTATAAAAAAAGAAAACAATCTTCCTAGGTGCAAATTTTCAAAATATGATATGATATATAATATTATATTTGTTTGTATCCTACCTTTATTATTTGTACAAATAACTCAAGGTGGTGAACATATCCAACACACCTTCCTGTTAGGTGGGTTAGACTGAGAGAGATTGGTCCAAAGTTATCGACCTCTTATATCTCTTGACTTCAGTTTAGAACTGGGTTTGCACATTACACTAAATGTGCTTAATCAGTGGTGTTTTTTTTAAATAAATAAATAAATTACAAATAGTGTAACCATAGTTTATTTTACAAGCCACAACTAGCTGGGTTGAAACAACTACACATAACTTAGTGTGACATGTGAAACATGGGAAGAAATAGCACTGTAGCCAATGTGCATTTTAAAAATTTAGGGTTATATTCAAAATGAAGATGAGGCTCTTAGGGCACTGTGTGATTTTCTTTGAAGACCCAAAAGATGGAACAGAGTGAGTTCATTGTTAAATAAATAGTGTCATGCTCCTCTGAGTCCACCTACTGGTGTTGATACCATCCAGATTATAAAAATTAATTTTATTTAGCAATTCAAACAATAATAGTAGCAGTAACTGATGAAAGAATTGTATTTTGCTGATAATAAGGAAAATAGCTAGCAAGCAAACCAATAAGTTGGATAAATATCACAGATATTTTTTTTGCAGAAAAATTGTAATAATTATAGTTATTTTGCCTCAGATATGGCTACCTGTAATTTTTGTTGCAAATAAGAGACAATTGAAGATATATGTAAACTCCTCTTTTTAATTTCCTTTGAGTAGGCAGATCCAGTTTTCATTTATGTACAAGCTACCAGTCATTTAATCTATTATTCCAAAGCAAATGAAAATATTAATTAATTTGGCCAGTTTTTTTTGTTTAAAACATCTAAAATATGTGGCTGTGAAATTATATTTGCATTACAGTCCAAGAGGCAACAATAACATCAGAAAAATGAGGGAAGTAGAGTGATTTCACAACATCTTGATGTGTGTGTATGTGTGTATATGTGTGTATATATACATATACATATATCAGGAACTAAAGCCAGGAAATAGGAATTAACATTGTACACTGTACATTTCAAGAAGCTTTTATTTCTAGATGGTTAATCCTTTCTAGAATGACTACTTCTACAAAAATATGCAAAAATGACAGTCTTTGTTTTACATGAAAATGGTCAAACTAGCTTAATTGCTATGTTTTATGCACTCTCTTTGTTTGTCTCTTCCTTTAAAAAAATACATTTGACTATTATTCTTACATATACTTCCATAGATATTATGCATTATCTACTACACATCTGTAATAAGGATCAAAATGATCCCACCAACAATCTTGAATCATATTGCATTGATGAATAATAATATAATAATAATCTCAATAAAATAAAATCAGAAAATGCGGACAGACACATCTACTTCAGTCCTCACTGCACTGAATATCAATGAAATGCAAATAAACTGTTAATTCTGAGTTTTATCATAGTAACTAGCATACAGTGCGCTATACTCTTTCCAAAAGATGTAAATAAATACAATGTAAGAAACAAAAATAGGGCATAATGTTATGCATGCAACACATATTTAGAGAAGCTTTTATCTAAAGGTCCTTTTTGGTATCCTGGGTAAAAGGATCAGTTTTGTGTAAATAGGATTAGCTTTTATGCAGAATGGGTCTATATCATGGATGTACAATTAGGAATGCACTGTATGTCTATAATCTACATTCATTGATGTAAAGGAATATTGGCCATACCATCTATAAAATACAATTTCCATATATGTTTTATTTGCATTAGTTGAAGTTGGAAAAGTTGTCTGCAAGATTTCAAATTCTTTAACAGGCACATTAGTTAGGGAAAAACTAAGGACAGGAATAATATGTCTTATACTGCAACCATATCTGTCCCAGTTCACAAGTTTACACATGATGATGGAGAGTTATATTTTCTCAATGAAGTACTTACAAACATATTCTTGCTTTTTCTTGCTAGAAACCTTGAAAGAGGGCCTTTATAACAGCATTTAGACTCAGTACTACTCAGTACAACTTTCAACCTGGTAAATTGAATTTGGATATATGAGAATTCTACTACATCCTTAATTCATTTTGGATTATAATCTGAACAGTGGTCTTATTTTTGCAAATGAGATTTTGAGTGAAAGAGAAAGACAGAGAAAGAGAGAGGGAGAAAGAGAGAGACAGAGAGAGTAAAAAAAACATATAAATTACAAAATTGAAACGTAACATGAAAAAGTTTAATGTATAATATAAGATTTCAAAAGTAGAAACTATTCCATTGGTAGAAATACCGCACTTCAACTTGAATTTGAACAAATACAATAAAAATTTCACAAAGGTGTCATTTTAAATGCTCCTATGTGTTATATTTCATTGCTATTAAAATTCCATTTTTTATTAGATGAGACATCTATCTATAAAAGCAAACAATTCTAATAAATGATTTGTGAACCGTTACTTTAAGAGAATTCAGAGTTCAGATGTGGAACATGCTATATGTAGAATTGTACTCCATAAATGGTTTCCAAATTAAACTGGAACTAATGTAACTAAACTGAAACTAATTGTTTTTCATGTATGGTTTGACACTGATCTGTATTCACATAATGGTACCCACTATTCTTCTAATAAAGGAAAAATGCAGTTCTGAGGTTCATATTTTTTTTTATCCCCAAAAAGCATAATATATCCTGACAGCATTGATCATATATAAAGCAGATTCAGTATATTTTCTAAGTACATGTATATATGATTAAGTAATACAAAAAAAAAAGAGTAACTGGTCAAGAAGTAAAAGAGCAATACGATTTGCTTCATTTTACAAGAGATCATCTTCTAGAATAATAGAGCCACCAGATACGGTAAAACTTGATTTTTACTTCCAATAACTTTCTAAATGTGTGTTGTCCATTTTAGCTGTCATTACTGGGATGTTGTATTAGTGGAAGAACATTCTACATCAATTTTATTTTAGTGTATTATTCATAGCGACTTTAATATTTCTCTTCTATTGATATTCCTATTGTGTGTATTGATTGTCCTACTTATGTTCCACATCTATTTGATCATCCAATCTTTCTCTTTGTGAATCTTCAAATCTCATTTCAGTAGCAACTTATATACAAACCATAGCAGGTGTTCTGTGTTTTGTGTTATTGTACTGTCACAATTCCAATTCAGTCAAATCTCTGCTCTTACCCCCTTGCTTTTTGTAATTCCTTCTGGGTTATATTGCTCATTTGGAGATATTGAAACCACAAAAATCACTTCTGATCATTCTAAGGAGAGACACGTGAATGTTTTCATTCCCCCCCAACCCCCACACTACAATCTTGCAGGTTGTACGATTTTTCCATGCTGGTTGTATTGCCACGAGGCCTAACATTTTCAGGCACTGAGGGATGTGTTGGTGGAAGGAGTTACAGTAGAAGAATAAGTATCAGTTAAAATAATTACATTAAATTAATACAATTAGTTCCCATGGCTTGAGAATGTTTTTCCTATTATCCCATTAGAGACTGCAATGTGGGTTGAACTTTTGAAACATTTTAGGATTTGCACTCAAGACAAGGGAAAACATATAGAACTTCAGAGCCTGTACTTTACTTTACTGTAAATGATGTTAAGATTACAAGTTTGATTTCCTGTCCCTAAAGTACTGCAAGTCCCCACTGCGGAAACATTTGAGCCTACAAATGTTTTAGTTGTATGACCTTCAACATCCCAAAGTTGTTGTATTTTATGCAGCTATTTTTTCAGCACATCTATTAGCAGTTTCAAAGCTTCCACACATAAACATTCTCTCCTTCCCTCCCACCTTCCCTCTCTCTTATAGACGTACATATACACAAACATACATTTAAAAGACAGATAACAGCATTTAGACTCAATAACCTTGTTATGGTCAACAGAGAAAAAAAACTCAAGTGGTTTGCTACATTTGAGAAATTCCACATAATTAGCTTCCATTCATTCTCACATAGAATGCTTGCGGCAGGCTTGCTTTTAAAGTAATATTAATGTAGCATGCTTTTCAGAAGAAGTAACCTCCTATTTGCAAATTATATCACTAAATAACTAGTCTAAGATTACATTATAAAAAGCCTGCATAAAATACTCTGATTGGACACTCCAGGTTTTGACACTTCATTTTGCCCTTTCTTTTGGTTTTGATCTATTATAATTTATCTAATGAGCCCCACTTACATGCCTTAAAAAAAATAAAACCGTCGACATTCCAAGTTTTACATATTTTACATCTAGCTTTCGCTAGCTGGGGAGCTCATTAGCAGCTATTTCTTGTGGTGAATAAATGCCACCTGAGATGTACACTACTCTCTAATTCATAAGTTTGCTGCATTCTTCTAAGAGGTCACTTAACCTTTAAGTCAACTGCCGCATAAAAATGGTAAGCAATTTTTATCGAACAACTTCCCAGGTTATGTAGCTGCACTGGAATTCACATATTAGATTGAAGTTTGACAAGTCAGAATGATAGAAAACTCTGCCGCACACACATTTGGTGCACCTAAGGAGTGCAAAAGTAGTATCTGAACATGCAGCACTGAAAAAAAAGCTTATGCATATATGTAATAAATATGTTGAGAAAAAATATATCACAGTACAGTACAGTACAGTACAGCTCAAATTACTCTTACAAGTGAAATAAGTATTGTGGTTTGTAGAATCAAGTCTCCCCACAGCAAAAGAATAAAAAGAAACATCAAATCCCTTCAAATGATTTATTTTTTTTATTTTTTTTATTAATAAACTGATTTTTTTTTAAATTGCTCTGTTTCTATATCTAAAAATAACAGACAATTTTCTCAATATATCTATTTAGGGTTATGCAATAATTATCATATATCTGAGGACAAAAGTAAATGTATCAAAAACAAAAGCTTGATAGAAATTGAAAATTCTACATAAAGAAAACAATATATTTGTGAACAACTTTTAATGCATTCCCAAAAACTGAAAACTAATAGGCCTCATAAAGAAAATTAATAATGTAAACTCGTTTCTACCTATTCAGAAATCACCTTTTTATGTATTTGTTCAAGGTAAGAGATCATGAGACTGTACTCTTTGTCCATATAACCATCTTATTACCTTGGGTTTATTTAATTCAGTGTTTTCAAATTTGGCAATTTTGAGATATATGGATTTCAAATGCCAGAATTCCTCAGCTGTCATGCATCTTTCGACCCATACATTTTATTTTATTTTTTTTAGTTTATCCTTCTGTCCGTTACTTGGACACATTATACATTCACAGAGAAAGAGAGAGGGGGGAAAGGGAGAGGGAGAGGGAGGGAAGGAGGGACAGAGAGAGAGAGAGAGGGAGAGAGACCGAGGTTGCTGCAACTATATAGATAATTGCATCTGTATGGTTTTGAATTTTGTTTTACTGTGAAACTATATTTACGTTAGACTAGAGTGCTGATTGTGTATGTTTTTGCAATATTTTATCCATGGCCACATGCATACTAATAACATAGAAATGGAAAGAAGGCACCAGTGGATAAAAATGAAATGAAATGAGAGTTGCAGTGAATATGTAATCATGGAGCTTGGCAAAAATCATAATAATTCTAAAGTCTCAAATGCTGTACATAAACAACAGTACAACTTTCAAATCCAGAGGAACTTTTAAATACTTAGACAACCTATATCACACACTGAATTATTCCTATGGATCAAGTATAACCTTTTTTATACTGAAATAATGTTTAACATATGTGATTAAAATTCAGTGCTTCTTGGTATTGCTCCCTACCCATCCAGAATGTTGACTTGGAGATGATGGAATTTGGGGACCATATTTTAAGATTGAGAATTCCTAGATTAGATGGTAGAGGCTAGCAAAGGAAAAAAATGTATGATGGTCTTTTCATATGTACGATGCAGGGTATTTATAAGCATTGAGGAACAAAAGCTATATTGAAAAAAAATCTATTATGATGCTTATAGCATAAATCAATGAAATATGACAAACAGCAAGTGTTTCTTGCTAATAAGCAGTCAAGAAGAGCTATGCTAGAGCCATCACAAAAATAATCTCCAAATTGCTAACCTGGAGTATTAGGAAGGCAAAAATCACTCTCCTTAACAAAAAGGTCTCTCTTTCCAATATCCACAAACAAATTATTAACAAAAACCTTTGTCATCATAACCCAGATCCAGATGAAAATGACAGTCAAACTATAAAACACATCATGTTCTCAGAAAATTATGTTTTTCCCTCCTTCCTAATTGTTTGAAATGTCAAAGAAAAGCTAAATTGAGGCTTTAAGCTGCGTCACTCAAGATGACACTAGCGAAAACAAGTGATTTTTATTTATAGTTTGATAAACAAGTAAGAAATTATTGGTTGTGAATGGCAGTTAAAAAAAATCTGCTATGCTTTTGTGTGTCTAGACTTAAAAGGATTTTATTCAGAGTTCCCAGAGATCCAGTGGTGTCTCCCACATTTATTTAGTCTGATCCTATCTCTGGACAATCAAGATTGTTATCAGAAGCTCCATCAGAATCTGAAGGTGTTGGTTCGAATGAGAGCATATAAGGCAATGCAGGAATCACCAGTACCGTAATAGAAAATGGCATGTCCCCAAACACAACAGACACCTTGGCCATAGCTTAAAATTCTCCTTAGTGGATAAAATATTAGATTTCTTAACAAACTGCATAAGTATTCTGGGTCCAGCTGTGTGTCCGATAGGACATTATGTTTGTTTCTCAAACTTTCAATGTTCCTTTCAGTTCACTCCTGAGAAGTAAGGTGTTCATTTTTTTCAGATGGTCCTGGCATTCTTGTTCCTTCCAGTAGTGATCCCCTTCTTGTCTGTTTTGTTTCTGGAGAATGATATTCTGCAGGAAGACAATTAATGGATTCATTGTACCAGGCACACTTTTTTTTTCTAGTGATGATTTATTTTTTTAAACTGGGACTTGACACTTCCTGTTTCCTGTTTCTGAATTGGATCACTGACTGTTAGGTCTTTCCTTTTGGTTATCATGTCAGCTTGGCCTTATCAATTGAGTGTAGTCATGTATTTGTGAATGGATTATCAAATATTGCCTTAAAGACAGGGTTACCAGAGATCTGGAAAAAGGAGAATACACCTTCCTTTTTATCTTCATGTCCTCCATCTGGTAGGCATAGCTTTAAAATTAAATATTGTTTTGTTTTTTGAGTATCCTGGGGAGGGGGCTGAGAGGGTGAGGGGACTGTTTTCCTTACAGTAGTCATTCAAACTTTGTGTATGCTGACCTTGCAAACAGTCTACTTCTTTCTTTTCCTCATCTGCTGACAGCCTCAACAGCCAAGATTTATGCTATTTAAAATTTATGTTATTTCATGATTACAGAAATTAGTTTCAGTCCAGTCCCTTCAAATCTACGGTATGAACATTGTAGTCTGTAGTTCATATGACTTATTCAGTGGTGGGATGCTGCCGGTTTAACAACCGGTTCGGTGAGAGTGTGCTTCGCACATGCACGAGCACCTAAATCGTTTGCACACAGCGCTGAAAATGCAGCATTTAGAAGCTCAGCTGCTTACCTTCCAAGTCAGTAATGGTAAGTAGAACAGCTAGGGAGAGGAGGGGGAATCAGCTGTGCCACTCGACTGAGATGAGCTAGAAAGCAGGAAATTAAAAAACAGGACAGGGTGGGGATGGGTGGGTGAGGCAGCTGATCGTCAGAGATACCGGTTCACCCGAACTGGTCCGAACCAGCTGAATACCACCTCTGGACTTATTACAGTAAATATTTCTATATCTTGAAATTTGTAAAGTATGTTGTTGATTCTATATTACTGCTCAAATATGTTCTTGAAAAAAAAAAAAAGATTTGTTAGGAAAATATTTTGAGTGAAAAAAACCAGTCGTTCTCATGCTAGAAAAATGGTCCCTCCCTTTGGAACATTGTCTCTGTGGCGATTAGACTGGCCTCTGCTTTGACACTTTAACACTCTTTCATAAGGCCCTGAAGATCTGATTTTTTCCAATCGGCCTAGGAAACCCATCAAGTGGCTTGTTTGATTGCTTGTTGTCACCAGGGGGGCGGGAGTTTATTGTTTTTACTCTTTGTATATAGGGTTTTTTGGGTTTTTTGTAAACTGCTGAAACAATAAACAAATAACAGCAGACAACATGAATATGGCAGTCATTATGAAACAATCGCTCAAAAATATTTGTAATGTTAGTTCTATTGATCTGAAGAGATAGTTAAATAATTGCTTGACTTTCCCTTTGAATAGAAGTGTTTCAAAAAGAAATAACTTTCAGTAAATTATATCTTTTGTATATGCTAATATGCTCTTAGTGCAAAAGTGAAAGGCACTGCATTGTTTTATTAAAGTCATGTTAAATATATCTAATAAGCTGAACATGTATGTTTATGTACTGAAAGTACATAAGATCAGACAATGTGTCTCTGAAATAATGAGATACTTACGATGACAAGAGATAAGAACCAGCCTCAGAATACTGATTTAGCTACACAGTGGTATATATAAAATACAATGTACATTTTAAAGAATTATGATTAATTACTGTCATAGTACTGCTTTTGTTTACTGAAAGTATTAAGGACAACCTGGTTATGGTAATAAGACATTGTAGTTGACAATTGCCTGCTGGGAAATAGCTACATCTAAAGCAAGTCTGTCAAAGGCTCCTGGCCTAATGCTTCACAGCTTCATTAATTATGTTCTACTAGATCTTGAGAAACTCTTAACATTGGTGATCAAACAAGCAAATCACCCCTCAAATATTCATACCAAAATGATGCTTCTGCTGTAGTGGGGTGAATAGAACAGAGCTTAGAAACTATAGGAAATCTTTGGCAGAATTTCAAAGAGTAGAGATGGGCAGAGCAAGGTTTGTGTGTCCAATTTTTATTTCCTTAATTGGGCTCGGTGTCTGTACATACCAATATGCAGTCTGTTTTGGTTTTTTTTTTTGTAAAAATTAAAAATCCAGCCATATATTTTCTGGATTAGATCTGGGGGTTTCGCCAACTATGTCATATGATGGTTTAGAAAAAGTGAGAGGAACAAAAATCAGTTTTCCAAAACTGATATTATTTTATAGTGCAGGCTTTTCTCATGATTTGAAAGAAATAGAGATGCAGCACTCAATCCGTATAAAATGTTTGAAACATTTCAGAATTATGCAAGAACCAATTCTGGGGGAAAGCGTTATTCAACATTTTTTTAAAAAAAAATAATGATGGCAGTGATGACTTGTTTATTAAATCTGAAGATGTCACAAAATTGGGAAATCCAACCACAGTTAAGAAAACAGAGCAAGATTGTAATTTAATCTGGGTAGGTTGGATGACTGGGCTGAGAGGACCAGGATGTCCTTTAACATAATATCTTTAAGGGAAAAATGTAGGCACACATTCAAGAGAGATTTATTGCTTGGAAGCACTATCTTTGAGAAGCAATGTAATTTAGCTTGTCAAAAATATAATGCCTTCTTGTGGCACATTAGAAAAAGCATCATATCAAAATCATATTATGACACATCTAAAATATTGAGTATGACTCTCGACACGCCATTTCCAAGAAGATATTGTTAGATTGAAAGGGGTTCAGAGGAAGGCAATGAAGATGATACAGTGATGTCTTATGAGGACAAGTTGAACAAACATGGGATGTTCAGTTTCAAGAGGAGACGACTTAATGGATAAAGGATAAAGGATAGCTATCTTCAAGCACTTAAAGGGTGACTATAAAGAAGATGATCATTGACTATTTTGTTTGGGCATAGAAACAACATCCAGAAATAATAAGTATAATTTGGAGTTACCTAGATTTAATAAATATAAGGGAAAAGTTCCTGACAATAAGATCCATGCAACAATACATTTCTTGTAGACACTCAGAAGGTTTTTAAAAATAGAATGGACAATCATCTCTTGTGATTGAAAATGGCTTTCCTATATATTGCAGAGAAATGTAGTAGATGATCTTTGTGATTGCTTCCAATTTTAAAATATTATGATTCTGCAAAATCAAGCATTCCTTGAATTTGTGTGTGATGTTGGGGGTTTAAGGGTGGACATTGGCATACTTCAAATCTGGCAGGTTTTTTTGGCTTCCTGATCGTATTTTCCCATCATCAATTAAGCAAGCTTTTAAGTAATAGAACACACTGAGATTTTCTTTCTAAAGAATATATATATACTGAAATGTAAGTGGAAAAAGCTGATGCTGAAATGCTGCATGAGTTAGAAATATTGGGAAATTGGAGGGAAAGTTTTGATCAGTTCACATACCTGAAGATTTTTAAAACACGTATCTTAGCGTCTAAAGCATTATTTCTTAACCTTATTGACTTTAAGATGTGGGGACCAACTCCCTAAACTCCCCAGTCAGCTTGCAGTTTCTCCCAGGGTGAGAAACACTGGCTTAAAATATGGCGGCAGGAAAGAAGACAGTATAGTCCCTGTGGCAGTAGAACACATTATATAGTTGACCTTGACTGCTCTTGGAAGCTAAACAGATTTGGCCCTGATTAGTACTTGGATAGGAGACCAATGAAGAATTCCAGAGTTATTACCTAGATTAGCAGTTGATGTAACACTCTAGGAGAAAGTAATGGGGAAAAAAACTGCATGGACGTAGTCACCAAGAATCAAACTCAGTTTAAGAGCACTGAGCCGTAGTGGCATACTGGTTAGGATGCAGTACTGCAGGCTACTTCTGCTGACTGCCATCTGCCTGCAGTTTGATTCTCGCTGTCTCAAGATTGACTCAGCCTTCCATCCTTCCAAGGTGGGTAAAAGGAGGACCCAGATTGTTGGGGTCAATATGCTGACTCTGTAAACTGTTTAGAGAGGGCTGTAAAGCATTGTGGAGCGGTATATAAGTCTAAGTGCTATTGCTATTGCTACTTTTACCTAAGCTATTGCTACGTAATCACATGAGGAAGGTTTTATCAGCAGGCCACAATCTTTACTGCCTTTTTTCACTGCAGATTTTCAGAAGTAATATTCAGAAGTAACGGGACTCTAATTAAGCACTTTTTGGTAAAGCTGCAAGGAACCTTGCTGGTAGAAGCCACCTGGCTAATATACCTTATATTTCAGCTTAGTTGCTAGGATCATGTTTTACTACTTGAGTTAAAAAAAAACCCTTAAGAGATTTTTTTTTTTATTTTATATATAAAAACCAACCAGACAGACAGTGAAAACTCTCTGGAATTGGGACAATGTTTCTATTAATCTCTTGAAAGAGTGTGCCAGCTTAGTGTGCCCGGCACGGGCTGCACTGCACCCAGTTACCACTTTGCTGAATGTGCTGGCTAAGGCAGTTGCCTTCTTCTGCCTGCTGATTGGACCATCCTATTGAGCAGGATTATTGTTGCAGTTCGGCTCCTGCTTTTACAAAAGATGTTATGAACTGAAGAGCTTAAGACTCTATCCTCCTGTCTATTTCTTTTTTTTTTGCTATTGTCCTATAACAAGCTTGGGTCTTTGAGACAAGTATTTGTATATTCAAATCATCACATTAGGAGGAAAAGTAGTTATCTGCTTCTAGTAACTTTGAGGCTGGGAATTGCTAAGTGGTTCACCGCAGAAATGCACCCCAATGCTGGCATTTTGATAAGTATAAAATTATTATCTGCAAATGTCAAGAAAGGGGATTTATATTGTGATATTTTGTATTGTTGCAATAATCTTGGCTGTGGTAATGAAATCAGAATGTGTACTTTGCTGTTCTCTGGTGACCTTTTGCCATGGAATGAATGAAACGCTCAAGTTAATACTAGAAAATATTATCAGCTTTCGCGGATGCGGAAAGTTTTTAAATGTGTTTCCCCATGTTTGCTCTAATGTTGCTGTGGCTTTTTGTTACCTGTTCACTTTTGGGCTCTCTCTTCAGGTTCCTCAGATCAAGTCAATATAGGAACACGTGATGGACTACAGTGCTTCTGTTAAACATTGGAGATTTGGGGAGGTGATTAAAAGAGCGTTTTCTTGCAATGAGAAATCATGACAATATCGGCTTGTTGTATATTTTGCATTAACTGTTTTGAAGAATGAGTCCATATCAAGCATTCAGCTGCTCATAGAGGTCCATAGGGAGGTGTCTAGGAGAAGCAAATGATGATACCTGTGACAAGATGGCTTCATACAAATGGCAACTTAATATCAACATGGCTTGTAAAGGACTCCTATGCTTCTGATCCTTTGTGAAAAGATGCTTGAATGCTTAACATATGGAAACCTATAACAGTCTAGAAGCAGACAAAGAGTTATTCTCATATATCTTTTTACTTGCTTGGCAGCACCTGTGGAATTTGATTTCTTTGTCACCATTCTTTCCTAAGATGTCACAACTTTCAAAAGAAATGACAGATATATTAACATAATCATTTAAATGTCAGGCAGAGTAACTTAAAGCTCTTGTAAAACTGTTACAAAGTCAAGGTGCTCAGATAAGTCCCAGTGCTTCTTAGCTGTGGCCACATCTTCCTCCCTCCCTTCCTGACTGCCTTCCTTCCTTCCCTTCTTCCTTCCTTCCCTCCCTCCATCCATCCATATTTTTATTTAATATACAACAAAACAGCACATTTCAAGGACAAGCCTTTCTAGAAAAGGTTATCAATAGGAAATTATGGAAACCATGAAAAGAATGTATCTCTACCTATTGGCTAGTCCATGTGCATGGGTTTGGGGACCTATGTAACATAGTTACCCAGCCCAGCAAAATATATCATATTTCACACATCAAAGAGGGAAGAAGGACAGTTCCTCTTTTGAAATTACTCCTCTCTTTTTAAAGGTTATGGGGGACAGCAAATATGAACTTTTCATATATTTTGTCCCATCTACCTATACAGTCAAGAAGAAAGTAATTCAATTTTCTGTTTTTGATTCTTTCAACTGAAGGAGGGGAAACCCTCCCCCCACCATTTTTAATTCTTCACCTGATTATTTTTTTTAATCCAGCATTTCGGTAGGTTGAGTTTTCATATCAATTTCTGTTTAAAAGGAGGTGGAGATGGTAATGAAAGAAGATCTGTTTTGGACCACTAACAATTTGTACTTTTGATGGAGACCCTTATATAAATTATGAGAAAGCAGTCCAGGTTCTACTCCTAGACATTTGTGGCTTAGCTGAAGTTATTTCCCAGTATTGCATTTATTTATTTCTAATGATTGCTAATACATGCTATTAAAAACATTACAAAATAACACTTTAAGAAAAGCCTCATGAGTCCTCACACATAGCTTTCTCTGATGGATCTTGCAACCAACTTGGCCAGCAAAAAAACCAATTTGGTCTGCTAATTCAGTATGCACCATCTATTAATAGCATTGTTCTGAAGATGCAGTTTTTTAAAATGGTACCATATAAAGCCTGCTTGTTTTGCATGTAATTTTCCCAACACATTCTTCAATTGAAGAATGGTGACTCTTTCTCTTCTCCAGATTGGCAGATCTTGCTATTTCCCTCTAAAATAAATTGGGATAAAATCTATTTTACATCCCTATCTTCATCTCAAGAGCATTTACAGCTGACAGTGGTGTTTTCAGTCACCAGCATGTCCCTCATTAAAAGTTCACTATTTCATACTGCAAAAGTTGAATGTTAGGAAGGGGAAGGATAGGTAAACAGACATAATTAGACAAAGAAATGTGTAAGAAGGAGCTGGGAAACACACATTCCTCCCTTCTGTCTCTGACCAGTTCTGCTGAGAATTACTAGAATTGTGTATGTACTCAGTTGTGTTACTGAAAACTCAGCTCCTTCAGTGACAAAGTTAAATTGAAATACCATCCCTTTACCAATTGCATAGTTTTTGGCATACTTGCTGTTCTAAGAAAGGAAAAACCATTATGTCTTTACAGTTCAGATTTCAGACTTATCATTTAAAAAATAATGGTAAAATGCCCCCCAAAACACCATATTCTACCCAGGTTTATTACAGTTTTGAGAGCAATAGTTTATTACATCTCTTTAGGATTACAATGTGTCTAAAACAACATGAAGGTACCAAGAGTCATAACATAATAGAAAAAAGTCCTTACTCTAAAAACCCCCCACCATTTCAAGTAGTTTTAAAAATGGGGATGTAACTGGGCAGTTTAGGGGTGGCTTCAAAAATTTTAGCAATCGGTTCTCTCCCCGGTTGCTGGGTGGGCATGGCTGTGTCTGGGCGTGGCCTAGTCTGCCTCCTGCACTATGGCAGGGGGACTTTTTTGCCCTCCTCAGGCTCCAGAGGTTTTCCTCAAGCCTCTGGGAGGGCAAAAATGGCCTGTCCGGGCTCCGGAGACGCTCTGGAGGCCAGAATTGGCCCTGTTTTTCACCCTCTCAGAGCCTCCGTGCGGGCTCTGTACTTACCTGGGTTCCAAAATAGATCGCATGGGGACTCCTGGGAGAGGAAGGGCAGGGTGGGCATGGCCAGCCAAGGGTGGGATTTACCAGTTTGCTGAACTGGCTACAAAATTAGCTACTGGTTAGCTACGGGTTCGCCCAAACCAGGGAGAACCTGTAGCAGCCCAACCCTGGGACAGTTGCCGTCAAACCGTTTTTGTTTTAAATCAGGGGGTGCTTAGATCTGGCCGGTGGGACCGTTCTGGAAAGAGCAAAGGACCGGCCTACAGTGCCTCTGTCAGCAAAAATGCACAGCTCTCCAGCCTCCGTTTTCAGCCACTATGGCCTCCTGCCACCCCCTGCCAGAGAAAGCGGAGCTCAGGGGACACACGTGTGTTTTTGCTGACAGAGGCACTGTGGGCTGTTCCTTTTCTGCTTCCTGAGTGGTCCCACGGGCCAGATCTAAAGACCCTCGTGCTCTGTTTTCACTGGCAGAGGGTTGCAGGAGGCAGTTGTAGCCAAAAACAGATCTCGGGAGCCCGTTTTCACTGGCAGAGCACTCAGGCCACTACAGGTGCCCCTGACATGAGTGATGTCAAGCTGGCTATGCCCACCCTGGCCACGCCCATCTTGGCTCCCTGAGGTCAAACACAACCCTGATGTGGCCCTCAATAAAATCCAGTTTGACACTCCTGTTTTAAATCATCTATGCCACTTTTTCTTATACAGGTTATCACTTTAAAAAATAAATAAATAAATTCAGTTTCTGTACTTCCCAGGTTCAACATGGAGTATGTGTGGAATAAAAGGATTGAAATGGAACTCAGAGATCTTGACTGTAAATCTTCTTTGTGGAGAGATAATTTGCTTTAGCATCTTTGTGACAAAGGAAACAGTCAACAGTGAACTGAGCAGGTGTTTTCTTCTTTCTTTATTTTTTTCTGCAGACAAAATGAGAAGATTTATCCATTTGGGATGTGAACAGCAGAAAGTTTAAATGAACAAGAAAGCAAACAAACAGACAAAACAAATTATCCAGATTTATTGAAAATAGGCAGACTGGACTACAAATGTAAAAGAATCTTGTAATACAACTTGTGTGTTAGTGTGCGAATACAGGCATACATACATGTTCTGCTAATAGTATTGCTGAGATACATTAACCTAGGCTTAACATTCAAGATGGTAAGGAAGGTCAGATTCAAAAAATACATTATGGGAAGTCCCCCTCCCCCTTTGTTTCAGAAAGTTGTCTTCTTCTTCTTCTTCTTCTTCTTCTTCTTCTTCTTCTTCTTCTTCTTCTTCTTCTTCTTCTTCTTCTTCTTC
>JANHFL010001687.1:63384-91359 GCA_032468155.1 Oxyrhabdium leporinum | reverse complement strand
TTGCCATGGGCGAACAGGTGGCAATAAAAATTATATAATATAATATAATTTATATTGCCACCTATTCACCCATGGCAACTCGAGGTGGCTTACAGAATATAAAACCATAAAACAATAAATTGTGCCTATATATATATATAGGATGTGTGTGTGCATGTATGTTCCAGCATAACTCTGGAATGCCTTGAGCAATTTCAACCAAACTTTACACAGATGACATACTATCTGGACAAAAATACTGTGGGGGTAGGACACTCCTAGCACTCCTATGTTCCAGCATAACTCTAGAATGCTTTGAACAATTTCAACCAAACTGGTACACAGATGACATACTATCTGGACAAAAATACTGTGGGGGTAGAACCCCCCTAACACCCTTGGTGTGTGTGTGTATGTGTGTATTCTAGCATAACTCTGGAACACCTGGGCCACTGAAATGAAAAGGAATTAATTATATCTATAGTGTCAAATCACAGTACTTTTGACAGTGATAGTGTGCATTTTGGATTCAACTTCTGTTAAGATACAGCCTGCTGTGCCTTAAAATGGCTTCTAATGTACAGCACAGTAGAGTTGCCATGGTAACACCTTCACAGTATTCCACAAGGGGCTCCCTCTGGTAAGGGGGATTGGTTCTTAAAAAAAAGGTCAAACAAACAAAAAATAAATCTACTAGGCCCTCAACTTCAAGCAAAGTGGGCAAATTGTTGGGGAAGGTGCCTGCTAATTGCAGATAATCACCTCAAAGGCTGTTCCCTGCACAATTTTTCCCAGGCTGTTGGCCAAGGGAAATACAGGATTAGGATAAATAAATATCCGGGTAACACCAGGTTATCAGTGTGTGTGTGTGTGTGTTTGTTTGTGTGTGTATTGAAGAATGTTTCTAGTTCTTTTTTCCCCAAGTTTTAATAGATTTTTATTTTAAATAAACATTATACACACACACACACACACACACACACACGTACGTATGTATGTATGTATGTATGTATGTATGTATGTATGTGTGTGTGTGTGTGTGTGTGTGTGTATTTGAAAAAAAAGAGAACTGAAAACATTCCTCAAATTCTTCAGTTGAGAAATTTTGTTATATTGCATTCATATTTGAAATATTAATATGGTGCTGTTTTAGTCCTCCCTCCCTCCCTCCGTCCCTCCCTCCTTCCCTCCCTCCCTACCATTTGGGGTAGTTAGCTACATTCCAATTACACGGGCTGGTAAATTCCTAAATGGGCAATGACAAATTATATTAAATCTTGTTTCTTTTTACCTTTAAGAGGAATTAATTCTAGTGTATTCCCACTTTCCTACACATCTGTTCCATCTCTGGTCCTTCTTTCTTCTTGTCATATGCTTCTACATGCACTTTCCTATATCCCATCTGCTTGAAATTTTAACACATCTCTAGGGAGTATCCTTGCTTCTGTACAATTCCCAGTAAGCAGGCAGCAGGAAAGCATGTGCTTTTGTTTTGAAAGTTGTCTTTAAAGACATCATACTGTCAAAAATAGATTCTTCTAGATTTTTTAGAAGAGTTTGATACATAAAATTGAAGGATATAACCAAGCACGTGATGTGAAACCAAGTCCAATTAAGTTTGTAAGACTGACTCCCATGGTCTGCAACTTACGTGGAACTAAAGTCAAGGATGAGTTTTTATAATCTTGGATTATATTAGTATGACCCTTTAGTAAACTCTTCTTAGTGCTGTGCTGGTTTCTTGCATTGAATTGAAGTTTTCCTCTCTGTTTTTCTTCTATGCTGATTTTACATCCTGTAAACAGACTACCAGGCTACTGATCATTGTCATAGACCCACCTGGTAGCCAAACATTTCCCTGTCACTCTTGTTTTAAACTATTCTATTAGGAATAGAATGATAAATGAGGGATCCTGGTAGCATTTAGGATAATACTGTAAGGTTGAAAGGGGAAAGCAGGAAAACATACTCAAAATGGAATTCTATAGGTTGAGCTTCTTCATCCTGGTACTTCAAATTGGATGAGCTTTATCAACCTGCAATGACAATTTATTTTTCTGACCAGCTAACAGACTATAGGAGATTGTCCACTCAGTGACATCAACGAAAAAGTATATATTATTCAGTTTTAGGCATTTCTTTCTCTTTATGTGTGTTTCTGTGTAGTGGAGTTTGGGGGGGATAATTTCACCAGACATAGAGGTTTATTTCATCAATGATCTTATTCCCCTATTTTTAACTGAAAGCCAAGCTTTCAGTGTTCAGCAGCACAATTTTGCTGCCAAAATAAGCTACCAATTTTTGCTACCTAACATTGTGATTGTAACGCATTTTTCAGGAGTTGTGTTGGGATTGTGTAAGTGGGAGCATTTCACCTCTTAAAGTCTTTTGTTTCCATTGCTCCAGCAAGTTAAAAAAAAACAAAACCCCACGCTATTAAAATCTGTCTATTTTCAGTTAAGATTTAGGGATACAAATTCAGGCTTTTTCAAGAAGAGCAAAAATGCTAGAGGCATCCTAAGCTACTAGCCAACAGCAATTGTGCCACTTTAGTAGCATTATTTAACCTCTTCATTGTGAAATCCCAGATTTGAATCTGCCTCTTGCAAATTCTGTTTTTTTTTCCTCACTAAAATGCAATCCGAGATCTCGCCTAGAGATGGTGCTATCCAGAAACTAGAAGACTCATCCCTGCGTGTCTTATTTAGATCTTGGGAAAATGACAGCATTTGTTTGTTTATCCTTTTAAGATGTATAGCAGTGGAACATATGACAAACTGAAATTGCACAAGAGAAAGATATCAGGTATTATTGGAAAAGAAGAGAACATCACAGATTGAGCATTAAATCACAATAAATGACACTTTAGAAAGCTTGAATGATATAGCCAAAACAGATCTGCAGAGCTATTCTTTTCCTCTATCCTTTCTAGAGGAACCAATTAAGTACTGTAGCAGGGCTGGAAAAAATATGGATTCTATCATCGAGGGTTATTTATCATTCACAATTGGCCCACAAATATTTGAGATATTTCACTATTTTTCTTTCAATTGCGGGCTGTAAATAGATAATGGCTGTATTCTTTCACTGTAGAATACTTAAGTACCTTGAAAGGACATTTTGCTTTGCTCAATAGATTTTGATTGTTGTCAAAAGGCCAGCCACTGGTCCTAAGCTTTATTTAGTTGCATTGTGTTTAAGTTGCTATTACACTGCGCTTACCTTTAGCTTGAAAAAACTCTTGGTTAAAAAAAAATGAGAGAAAAATATTTCAATAAATAAAAAAGAAGTGCCTCCCCAACAAGCATCATTTCGACCTCAAAATGGACCACAGTGAAGAAAGCGTTACTACTCACCAATTTCTACAACTGACATAGAGGCAAGATCTGGGCAGTACTGTGGTTGACCATAGATAGCTTATGCATGATGGCCTGCTATGTGCAGAGGAATGACCCTTATATTGTCTTGCTAGATCTTCCAACTAGTATGAGTAACAAGTAAGGCCCAGAAAGCAAGACCTTTTGCCTCCTTTCAATGCATCTGAAGATCACCTGTAAGGTGACAGGGAAAGGGCACTCTTTTATTGTCAAAGCAAGCAACCAACCCATTTCCCCCAGAGTATTTCGTAGGACAGCTTCTTTATCTTTTGCTGTTTGGGTGAAAGGCCAAAGAGCATGTCTTGGTTGCTATGGTGATTTGTGGATGGATTGACTATCTGATTGCATTGCTGTACTTCCCCAGGAAGAAGATAGCTGCCTCCAGAGTGCAGCGCAAGGAGAAAATGCTCATTATCCAGTTTCCTTGGTAATTTGTACATGAGTCTTCTCTTTACCAGCAAAGCCCAGACCAGCTTGGTTGCCCTTAGTGATAATGCTGTGAAACTAAATCTAACCAGTTTTGCAAAATTGAGGCTTAATGTCGTTCCTTCTAGAATAAGCTAGGATTTTGCACAGAGGGGGGAAGTGCTGATGGACTGGGATTTTGCAATAAAACAGATAAGATCCTGGCCAAAAGAGCAAACAAAAAGTACAATGTAGCTTAAAATATTGGTGAAAGGAAAGCAAAAAACAAAAAAAAAAAAAGTGAATATTTTATATTAGTCTCGGGATATATCATTCTATTGCCCTTTGTTTCCATGGGTTAATATTTATGCAATTCTTGTTTCAGCACATTTAACTAATGCTTAATCTGTAGGCTGAAATATTTCTAATCAAAACAGAAGGATTTGAATAATAAGTTTATGATAAAAGAAATGACAAAATAAAAAATAGTGATTGTTTAATAAATCTACCGACAAAGAAAACAACGAAGCTATTCTAAGTAACTGTCAATTACAGGAAAATGTTTCAAATATTTCTTAAACTATTTAATGTAAACTCCCAATGCTTGAAGTGATTTACACTTACAAATGGAAACATAATTAGACCAATGAAAAGGATTTGCACTAGAAAGTAAAATGTTGACGTTCTCTAAATGATAGAAAATCCTTTTTAATTTTTTTTTTTAAATTGTGCTCTGTTGTTCTACAAATTGGGGATTGTGGAAACAACACACATTCCAGTGAATTCTGCACACAGGGTAGTATGTTTTATTGATGTTTTACTGTGGGCTTCATTAAAAACTTACAAAGTAACGAAAAAAAAGTTGTTCAACATACTTGCAGTCTTCCTTTCCCCCTACATGTTCATATGTATGTGATGTATGAATTTCACTGGGAAAATGTATTTGAAGCAGAATATTTGAATTGGGAAGGATATTCAGATCATAAATTAAACAAAAGTTCTTTTTGATCATTAACTTGAGAGGAGCACATTTACATTTTCAAATGTAATAACTTATTAAAGTAGTTTGTATAAAGGCATGACACAGAAATCCTGCTTGTCTGTCAGCATGCACAAATGCAATTAAGTAGCAGCATGGCTCCATGAATGAATTTTTGCATTTATTTTTATTTTTAGGTTATGATTGTAGTTCATTTAATTATGGATATTGTTGTGCCTGCAGATGAACAGTAAATTCTAATTCCCAGAAAACATTATTATTCTTGTTCCTTACATATATAGGAAACATGCATCCGTAAACTGAAACATCTGCAATCCAAGACATTTATTAAATCATATTATTTTGCTTCTCAGCCTTTATAGGCTGAGCTTACAAGAAGTCCAGCAAAAGGAGAACATGGGCTCCTTTTTATCCTCATGTCCTCCATCTGACAAACATAGACTTAAAATCAAATATTGTCCAGTTTTTGAATGTCTTGTTTTATTGGCACGAGGGGGAGAGGTTGTTTTTTTTGTGTTGTCTTTTGTCTTGACCTTGTAAATTGTTTGCTTCTTTCTTTGCCTCCTCCATCACAGATTTGACACCCTAGATTTCTGTTATTTTGTTTCTTGATTACAGCAATTGGCTTTAATCCAGCCCGTTCAAATCTATGATCACTGTAATCTATAGATCACGTGACTCATTATACATTTCTATGGTGAAATTTGGAAAGTGTGTTGCTGAATCTATAATGTGGCTAGCGTATGTTCTTGAAAATAAATATTTGTTGGAAAATATGAAAAACTTCATACCTATATCTATATCTGTATATGTATCTTTATAAACTGGTACCTTGCTACTCAACTGCTTCAAAACACATTGAATGTGGTACTTGACACATTTTGACATGAAAATGTTTTTTTCCAGTACCAGAAGTGAGCCATGCTTGGAAGCTCACTAACATTGGGAAAGGGACGGACAGATAGTTCTCAGCCGAAACAAAAGGTCACCTGCTAAGTCATGTGGTTTGTTTGGCCCTCATCTTTTTTAGTGTTGTGCTCTCAGAGGCAATTAATGCTGAATACTGAGGTACCTCTGTATCTATATATCTTTAATTTTAGTTTTAGTCTATCTATCTACTACCTTTGTCTCTGTCTGTTTATACTTTCTCTGTAATTTCATTGCCAAGAAAGTTAAACAACTAGTGCCCCCACCTCCCTCCATTTAGCCTCCTTTCTCATTGTCCATATCTTCCTTCAACTTATTCAAATGTCTAATAACTCAACCATAACCAGTCTGTAATGCTTCTTTTATCTTTTGCAGTCTAGTCATCTTAACTTTTAAATTAATTCTTCAAATAATATGTTGTATTGATCCTTATTCTTCACATGCATGTATAATTTTCTGAATATGAAAAGAAAAGAAATACAAATCAAACCTACTTAACACCACTAAAATAACACAAAGGGATATGAACCTTTAAAAATGCCTTAAGGTTAGTTTGAGAACTCCTTTGTCA
Organism: Oxyrhabdium leporinum; assembly: GCA_032468155.1. Taxonomy (NCBI): domain Eukaryota; kingdom Metazoa; phylum Chordata; class Lepidosauria; order Squamata; family Cyclocoridae; genus Oxyrhabdium; species Oxyrhabdium leporinum. The sequence continues at coordinate 85,100 of JANHFL010001687.1, read as the reverse complement.
GGAACCTGAAAAATAGAAAAACTTTGTAATTTATATGCTAAAGTTTTGGTTGGTGTTTTTTGAGCCCTGATCAAATTTATCTGATTAGGTGGTTCAATGAGTATTTGCCTTGGAGTTAGCATAGAAAGGACAGCAATATTCTATGAAAGACACAAATAGTTATTGCTGCTGGATTTTTTTTTCTTTTCTTCTTTTTATGATCCATAATCCCTTTTATCAGGATTTAGTCGAGCTGACTGAATGAAGCTGAGCATTTACTGATCAGACACCCTTCCTGATGCCTATGCGGAGTTCACAGCAGAAATTTTCTCTTTGTGCCCTGATAGGGAAACATCTGTTGCTATTTTAGGAGTGAACTCTCAACCTCCCGAGTGTAAGGCAAGCATTTTCACCTCTAGGTAACCGCCCCATTCAGATAGCTATTGTTGCTGTTATTGCTACTAAATAGCCGTAGAGAAGCACAAGGGGATCTTGGAAATACTCTGCAGAGGTAGTTACAGAAATGTCTGTACAAACAGACTTTAGACCATATTTAGACTGGTTTGTCATAACTTCCTTGGATAGAGGTGGGAAGGAAGAGAAAACAAAGGCAGGCTTTCAAGGTTCTGTTATTATAGGTCCGTGATGGCGAACCTATGGCATGTGTGCCAGAGGTGGCACACAGAGCCCTCTCTTTGGGTATACGAGCTATCACCCAGCTCAGGTTCACCACGCATGTGCACGTGCACCTCCTGCTGGCCAGCTGGTATTCGGGTCTCTGCCATGCATACATGATGATGGAGAGCACATGGGGGTCATACACGCATGTGCGGGGCTGTGGGGCACACATGTAGGGGTCACATGCACATGTGCATGGTGGGGCACATGCACAGGGGCATGAAGGATCATGTGTGCATGGGCAGGGGTGCAAGGAGGTCACATGTGCATGTGCAGTGAGTGGGCTGCATGCACGGGGTGCACGCATGTGTTGCATTTTGGGGATGCGCACGTATGCACGCACTTTAGGCACTTGGTGCCAAAAAGGTTAGCCATCACTATTATAGGCTTTTATCAACAATGAAGAATACTGTGCCCTTATATAGTTGCTATATTAATGAATTAGACATCAAACTCAATGATACCATGAGGATTATAAGTAGATATATTAAAACCACTCCAACATGTTGGCTTCTTGTTTTGAACCACATACAACTAAGTTTGCAAGTGCAAGATGCACTAGTGAAATAATAAAGAAAAAATATGAACTCTTCACTCCTACCAGTGCATGCCGAACTTTCCTCATTTATCAGCTGGAAGACTCAAGTCCAGGAACACCCCTATTGGCAAAACATCTGCCCGACAACTTTAACATTGATTCCCAATGGAAAGTCAAATGGGTTGCTTAACACCCAGACACAGGCAGACATATAAATGACCCAATAATAAAGGTGCCAGACTTTGAACTACCAAGCCAGCAAGGGACAATCCTGAATAGGATTTGCAACTCATATGGCATCTGCTGGGATTCACTGTATAAATGGAGCATAATATCCTCTCCTCAGTGTGACCATGGGGTCCTACATAGATCACATCATGACCAGCTATAAGCTGAAGGCATATACTTGTCCAGTATCTGATTTTTTATTTTTATTTTTTCATATAAATGATGCTGCACTTCAATGGTTAGATGGCCTAGACATTTGTATTTGAACATAGATCTTTTTAACATTTATATTTTATTATGATTTAGATGAAATGTAAATGTTTATATTGCTAGTCCATGTATGATATGCCATACGCTAAATAAATAAATAAAGCATTGTTCCACTCAAACATAGAGTCAGTTTCCTGATCCACCTCAAAGGCTGACATAATTCTTGCAAGCCTGCTTGTGTTTTGTCTTCCCTTCCACTTCTACCCCAGGAAGTTAGAGCAGATCCAGTCTGCATTTCTTCCTAATATTGTTTCTTGGGCTTAAAGCATGTTTGTATACATGTTATGATTGAAATTATCTCTGCATAGTTTCTCCCAGGTGTCATTGTAGTAGCAAACAACAGGGAAGAGAATCCTATGCTTTTTCTAGAGGAACTTCTTCAAGCAGGTGAGCTCTTGGTAAATGGACAATACGTGGTGGGAAGGGATGACTAGAAAGTCAGCACTGACTATAGTTGGACGATCTGTGAAAAGAGATATGAAGATTTCTAATCTATCAAACTATTAATGGGAAACAACCAGTCTAGAGCACTTTGATATAATAATTAAATGATACGGTAGGGAGAGAGAGAGAAAAAGAGAGAGAGAGAAGAGAGAGAGGAGAGAGAGCGAGAGGAGTGAGAGAGAGAGAGAGGAGAGAGAGAGATAAATAGCGAGACAGGCAGACATATAGACCAACCAATGATGGGTGGATGGAGGAGGTGGAGGGAGGGAGAGAGAGAGAGAAAGAGAGAGAATTTTCTTAATAACAGTGACAAAAATATAAAAGAGCACTTACTACGTGGTTCCTATGATTTATGATAATAATTATAATAAGCCATATTTGAGCAAGAGATCTTAGATAACAGAAACTATATTCTACCTGGCTGTAAATCGGCAAAGATTTATAATCTTACCAGCAGAGTTGCAAAACTACACAAGCTGGAGTGCAAAGTTTATGTTTGGGTTATCCAGAAGTTATTTAACATAAACTTTCCTGAGGCATTTAGAAATATTCTGAATTCAAGGCAATATTGTCCTATTATATATATATATATATATATATTTTAAAAATACAATGAAACAGGACCACCAACAGCATTTTAGTAACTAGAACTAGGTTCTATCATTGGAGATGACATTCCTGAATCTTCCATCCAATTCACTGAAGTTAGAATATAAAACTGAGCAACCCTACATGCGCCACAATATTTGGGACAAATGAACTGCTCATGGTATTTTGCTGGCTTAAGGCTACAAACACAAATGCTTATTAAAACTATAGGAATAGATGCCAAGACTGGTCTGGTGGCTGAGACTGCATTAATAACAGAAAATTCATTCAAACCAGAACTTACCAGCACCATCTACAGGTTGTCCTTTCTTTCATCAAAGGGATGACAAGAGCACAGTAGCACGATGAGCTAAGTTCCACCCATTGTGAGCATGTGTGTAATATAGTAATGCACATACACTTTATGAAAGCTAACTGTTATGAAATGATTGCTTTATGTCCATCAGAATTATGATGGTAATGATTTTGGGTTTTCATCCTTTCTAACAACCTTACAGGTTGTTTCAAACATTGTCCATTTCTTTATGTGACTGTTTTTAAATTACAAATTAATGTGGGGATGAGAGCTACTGTGTCAGTTAATAAACTAAACAACAAAAGGATCTTCACAAAAATTAATAGGCATACTGTGCATATTGTCTCCTCCTCTCTTCTAAATATGGTCAATAAAAGTTCTAGCACATAGCCCTCTTGCAAATATTTTTGTACATGCCTTTGTTGGTTCTGTTTCACATAAAATATAATCTTGTGTTTGGCTGTGGAAACAAAGAAACAATTACAAAATATAATTGTTTGTTCAGCCTTCCATAATGTATGAATTTCTGCAAACTTTAAATTTAGAAATTACATCATCAAAGTCTGAAAAAAATGGGATGAGGTTCAAAATAGAATTCAGCACCATCCCAATTTCCATGGAGAGAGACAATTTATATTAAGTTCAATTTCTCCATCACCTCTTCTAAATGGAATTCAAAGCATAACTATACTATGTTTCCCTTAATATAAGGAATATAATAAATACTTATTAACAACAGAAGTAGGGCACTTTTTTCGCCCAATTCACAATCTGTTTTATAATCTTACTTTCTGCCTGTTCCGTTTTCCAGTGCCCACTAGAGAATATCTGCAGTGTTTCCTTTTTCAGATAGCCTTATACGAGTCATCTGTGCAGATTCATCTTTAATTTATATCACTTTTCCTAATTATAAATAGAAAAAGCATCTGGTTAAAAAATTAAAACAGAAGCTTCCACTTCATTGGTTTTGTAATAACAGAGAATCCAATGGCTCAATTATTTCCTCTTGCCTGAAGTTTCAGGGCATACCTAAACGGCACTCTTCAGGATAAACTCATCCTTCTTGCTAGATTTTGGTAACATGTTGAAATAAAGACTCTTTTATATGCAAATCTTACTGCATTTAAATTCAAAATTAAAACAAAGCGGCATCCCAAGGCTGTTGGAAGATTAATGAGATTATTTGAGTGATATAAGTTTCCTAAAATTGTGTCCAGATGTAATCACTAGCTACAGTTCTATACTAGACAAATCATGTATGTGGGCTTCAAAAATCTGAGCAACCACTAGATGTCACAGGGAGTTTCCTGTATCACTCTCAATAAACCTTATTGAATTCTATAGAACAAACTTTGATATAAGGGTGGTGCTGTGTAAACCTTAGAGCTGATGTTTCACCTTAGCAAAGTTCTGAGAGATGCAACTTCTTGAAGATAGCCTGGTCCCTCACTTTGAAGAATGAAGTGGCAGCATTGTTTTGCTCAGCTCTTCATTTCTTTTCGGCAGACACCATTAGTGCCTATGAGCTATGCTGTTTGGATAGGATACTGTGCAAAGAAGATAAGAGACAATGACCTCATTGTAAGGCATGAAGTTCTCTACAAAAGCAAATCTAAACTCGTTGACTTAATGACTATATTGACAACCACACTGGTTGTTAGGATTAAATCCCAATTATAGATAGTCATGGATATGATAGACTTGGATTTATTTCCAAAAAGGTGCTTCAGTCTATTCAAAAATTCAAACATAGTACCTTCTTGTCTTTTTGAACTTGATGGAAGCATCTGATACAATCATCCATCAAGGTATTGCTGTCTGTGTTAAGGTCCTTGGGCTTTGAATTTTGTTTTTCCCTTTTCTCTTGCACTGCTACATGATGGATTGCAGTTCTGGAATTTCCTGTCATAGGAGCTGTCATCCTGGGTTCTCTTTTGTTTATTCTTTAAACCCTGCCTTGAATGCACTGATCCACCAGAATTTTCAGTATCAATGCTACATCAATGACATCCATGGTCTTTGGGGGTTCTTTGATGATGAGGCACAGTCAACTGTGACAGTAGGTTTTTATTAGCATTTTGGCTTTTCTGGCCTCAGATTTCCTCGTGTTGAGACAATGGGAGTGTAGTGTTTAGCCTGACTGTTTTTTCCATACTTTACTGCGCTTCTCTTCATTTGTCTCTCAGATTGTCTGAGTTTCTTCCTCCCACAGCCTCAGGATCTTGACTGATGATCAGCTGACTGTGCATCCATGATCTCACAGCAAGAGTCACACGTTTCCATTGGATGAATAGTCATTGAATCGAAGAGGTTTTGATGGAGGATCTGCAGCTTAATTGGGGCATATGTTAGTTGTCTGATGCCTAAACTCTTGCAATACTCCCTGTTGGGTTTTCCCGATTCCTCTCTTCATTTCCAATGTCATTCTGTTATTTTGGACTCTCAAGTTGCTGTTATTTTTCATTTTACATCAGGGTTCTTCAGTGGCTCCTTATTCAAGTCAAAGCCCCGTTTAAATTAATGCTTCTTTTACTTATAGCTACACAGAGAGAAGTGCCTTTATTTATCCCTGCTATCCTATTTGTTCCTTGTATTTCTCTGAGCAGGATTCCCCCCCCTTTTTTAAAAAAAAAATTCCATGATCACCATTTTGAGCTTCCAAGCTGTAGAGACCTGGCTCTGGTAGTCTGAAATCAATTCATTTTTACCCTTCTTTTGTGAGAAAGTCTGATTGCTTTTGAAATACGTTAATGACCATTTTATTGGAGAAATGGATGAAAGTAGGGTTGGTTTATCTCCTTCTCCATTATTCTAATACAACTTTGGGCAGTTACTGTGTCAACTTCTATTCCATATAAATGAAGGAAATATTTGCACTTTTCTGTTTTGAAGATGTTAACATGTATGCTTAGAGTTTGCATTTATGATAAATATTTGATTAATTTGTCTATTTGCTTAAGCATTTTTTGCATTTTTTTGGATAAAATTACTGTTTGCATGGCTCATACCATGCCTTAGTCAAAGTTATTGTTATTTTGCAGTTGTTCAGCAGTTGTGTTTTTTAATGCAAATTGTACAGTTGCCTCCCTTTCTCATGAAAAGATGTGGCTGCTTGAAACAGTTTCTGCAACTTGCTCAGATTTGATTCCCTATTGGATCAAATCTGAGATGCTGCACAACCTTAATACATAAATCCACACTCCCAAGCATATGCACCCACACACCTGTTGATACACACACATACACACACATATATACACACACACTGTTTTCAACAAGTACATAACCAGTGACAAGATTCAGTGAAGACTAATTATTTTAGATTATTGTGTATTTTGTTGGAAGAAGGGAAGCTATTTCTTTTTTGTGTGTGGGTGGGTATGCATACACTTAGGTTAACAGAGTGGACCTCTTCTGATATTTATCTATATGCAAGTATAAATTTGTAACATAAATTCACGTACATAACTTATTCCAGAGTTATTGAATGGTTGTGTGACATCTTGCCAAATCTAACCTCAAAATCTTTATCAGTCTGGAGACTTTGATCTTAGAATTTATGTCAGATAATTTAGCATATTAATGATATTTTAGCTTTGGGTTGTGAAGCATAAGCAAGGAAATTATTTAAATGGATGTATCATTTTTATTCATATTTATAGCAGAAGATGGAGCAGGCTTTTAATTGCCATATAATGTAAAAATGGGGGGTATCCAGGAAGAAAAATAAATTAAAATATATTACAGTTTACCACCTAGAAAAAAATAATGTTGGTATCTTTTTATATTTGAAAATTATGGTTTTAATATGGCACCTTAGCTGTAACAGAAACAACAGAAGGCCTGTATTTGAAGTTTCTTTAAAGGTTAAACATAAGACAAAGAGAAAGAAGGAGAGAAAAGGAGAGAGAGAGAAGCAGAACGATGGAAATATGCTAGGTAAAGGAGTCACTTGTGTAGAGCAAAAAAGCCAGCAGGTGTCATGTGATATGAATGGGGCAATTCCCTTCACTACTAATAGGTTAGTTACTTGTGGATGAAAGCCAACCACAGATGGGAAACCATAGAGAACCTTATAATTGGCTGGTCAATAAGATCCATTGCCCTTGAACACAAATGAGAAAGAGGAGGTATGTGTTATGGATAACTTGACCCTAACCCTTAAAAAAATGTGCATCTACAATTTATTGTCTGCTGTCAATCAACTAGAAATAACACAAAACACAGATAACAAGATATAGATAAAAACTCCCATCTCTATTAGAAATATTTTGGCTTGCTCGTAGATAAATAATTTTGCATCATCTAATTGAAAAGTATTCTAACTGCTTCCACACACACATACAGACACCCCAACAGTAATGAGGTCCACAATGGATAATGCATTGAGTATTTGTATAATATGCTTATGGCTGCTGATGCCAATGCATTACTTTTGATATATATTACCCAATACCCATTATGGGCTTGCTGCCATGGGATAGGGTTGAGCTCTCATCCTTCACTCCAGCTCCTGCTAGGGACATGAAATGAGCCCTCAACTAGGCATCCCCAGGGCAATGGTGATGTCACCAGGTAATCCTTTCAACCTGGAAGTGCTTCGGTGCTTCTGACACGACAAGTGCAAAATGGGCTTGCCTAGACTCTTTCAATTCCTTGTTTCTCAATGAATGTAAATGCAAATATTAATTCCCTTCCTGTTTATCCCAGCACTGAGGTGGGCATTCCAAAGGATAGGGGAGTGGTTAGGATACAAAGAAAAGCCAAAGATTTCAAACTGCACAATCATGGTCACATGATTTCCCTCTGAATGAGTGCTTTGCTTAGGAACAGGGCTGCTGTTCCCAATGGTGGTTACTAAATCAAGACTACCTCTTACCAGTTATGAAGTTACAAGACAATACTTCAATGAATGTTAGGTGTGCATTGCCTTAGTTCTATTCCAATAAGCAATGCTGTATCCATAAATCATCATCAATTCTTGAAAGGTTTGAAATTTACATTGTTGTAATCTTAAATATAATTTTTATAAAATGATGTATGGTTGGAATATGTCACTGGAAAACTTGCCAAGAATGTATAAAGGTGGCTCAAATTTATTTTGGAAATATGAACAAGAAGAAGGGACATTTTTATTATTCCTGAAAGACCTGTAAAAAAGCCAGAAAATTTTGGATTCAAATACATATACTAATTCAGAAGAGCTTAAAGATTGATTTACAATTGAAACCAGTGGATTTTCTGTTGGGACTGGTCAATAAACAATTGGAAAAGTGTAATGGAGCTTTATTTTCATATATGATAACTGCAGTGAGATTATTAAATGCATAAAAATGGAAAGATTAGATATGATCTGCAATGTGATGGTGAAGTTGATGGAACACAGATGGCCAAATTCATTTCATTGATCAGAGAAAAGACAATAGCTACATTTATTGCTGACTGGAAATCTCTTTTAGAGTTTTTGATGAATAGAAATAAATGAACTCATGTTTATGGTTTTGATTATTAGAAAAACTAGATTGTAAGGGAAAAAAGTCCTGTTGTACCATAGATTAAGAGGCAAATACTACTTCTAACTGCTGTAATAAAAATCAGAAGATTTTTCTTTATATGTTCTTTCTTTTCCTTTTTCTGCATTTTGGTTTTGCTCCTCTCTCCCTTTTCTTTTTTCCCTTATTTAGTTAGTTTTGAATCTTTCCTTGTTAAAATGTTAACAACATTAGATGACAAAAACATAAATAATCAATTCCTTAATCCACATTTTGAAAAAATCTGTTTCCATCCTTCTATATGTAGATAAAGTGATTATCCCCTGTCCACCATATAAGCTGGGGTAAAGTGGAGATCTTTCCTTACCTTGTAGAGATACATTGTTTTACCTCTATGCGTTATCAATTATATTAAAACAAAGGAGACTATCTTTACTAAGAGCCTACAAGTTGCAGACTTTTCTGAAAGAGTAATGGCACCTGTACTGAGCAGGTTCAGTCCAATTAAATATCTGGGGATTTACATTTCAAGCTTCTGCTATTGGTGAAAACGAATCAGAGCTGTTAATGATCAGATCTACAAGATTGCTAATGCTATTCCATATTTTGCTGGAAGCAGAAGTGGGCACAATGTGTCAAGGTTTGTAATGCTGGGCCCAGTCAAAGAACCAATAATCCTATAGACTTCAATAATTAGTGGCAAGTTATAAAATCTTGGAAACTGTGATAGGAACCACCAGCCTTTTTCCTTTAATGAGTTCATTAAGATGAAGTGTCTCCGAATATGTGAACATTTTTCTCCTGGGCTTTCTGCAACCTGCACATAGTTGCTATTTATGAGATAAGCTACTAATGAACTCCTTCCCACATCTATTGCTTGCTTATGTCAAGAGTTCCTGCCAGTTCAGTCTCAGCTTCAACACCATCTCTCACTCTATTTTCTTACTGCTATAAATATTTTTAAGGCTAAAGTGATTAACCAACTGTTTAAAGTCTTGTAGATTTGTATTTATGGAGATATAGGACCTCTAGCTGTAGTACCACTGCCATTTTTGTTAGCTTTCCAATCAATTTTGGAGCTTGAAAGGTTTCTGAGTGATGAAGATCTGGCTTTTCTTCAGGGAATTGGACCAAAATAGTAGATAAACCATTCTATGGCAAGAGTGAGGACTATACCAGTCTTAGTTATGTAATGCTTGGGGTTTTTTAAATAACCTTTTTGTACTGCATTGGTTTTTTTAAAGTATTGTTTTTAATATTGAAGTACTTTGTCCATAGTAACAAATCTTGAGAAAGGCAACCTTATAAATTATCATTATAAATTATGGGCTTTTCTAAAAGTTTGCATGCAATCCCATTGGCTAAAATTCCAATTCAAGCTAAAACTGTTTTTCACTATTAGCTCTCATTAACAGAATAACAGAGTTGAAAGGGACCTTGGAAGTCTTCTAGTCCAATTCCCTGCTCAAACAGGAAACCCTACACAGGGTGTTGGCAACCCACAGCTCCGGAGCCACATGCAGCTCTTTGGGCCCTCTGCTGCAGCTCCCTGTCCCATCACTGGCTGGCCCTGGCTGGCCCTGGCCCTTGCTCTTGCCCTCCCCTCCCTCACCTGGCCTGAGAAGCTAAGGGTGATGGCAGGGGATGGAGAAGCGGCCGAGGCCGATTCTCTGGCACCTCAGTCTTGTTGGAGCTTCTTCTGGCCGTTGTTGGTGCTGGGCGTGCCTTGGTCGCTTGGGGAGATGCACAACCTGCTCTCCGCCCAGACACACTGGCCTGACCCAGCCGTGACCTATCCCGGCCTCCCTAACATGAGGGCTGTAGGGTGCGAATGGGATCCGGAGGATGGGATGACAGAAAGGGGGATGGGCCTGCAGTGCCCAGCCATGCCTTTAATAAGCTCAGGGCAGCAGAAAAGTGGGTTGGGCCCACTGAACCTTGCATGCCCACCCCGAGAGTCAGGCTCAGAGAAACCTGGAGTGCCCTCATCAAAGGCACTCACCCATCAGCCGGTTTCCCCTTCTCTCTCTATGTCTCTGTGTGTTTTCTCACGCATGCACTCATGCGTGATCTGTCTGTCTGTCTGTCTGTCTCTCTCTCTCTCTCTCTCTCTCTCTGTCTCTGTCTCTGTCTCTGTCTCTGTCTCTGTCTGTCTCTCTCTCTCTCTCTCAGAAAACCGAGACTGGGCCAAACCAGAGAGCTCCTTTTCTTTCTTCTTTTTGGAAATCCGGGTTGGCTGAGAAACAAGCAGGTGCCATGGTGGAGGTTTCTCTTTGAGCGACTATCCTCCTCCTCCCACCCTCCTTCTCCTCTCATGACCCCCGGGCCAGCTGTGGTGGGGCCGGGAGGGTGTGCATACATCGGGAGACCCTCTTCAAGTGAGCAGCCAACCCTCATGCACCTTTGCTGGGCTTTGGCTGAGCCTGGCCACTTGCTTGAGGAAAGTCTCCCCACCCATGTACACCCTCCCTGCCCTGCCACATGTGGCCAGGGGGTCACGAGAGGAGAAGGTGGAGGGAGGAGGAGGAGGGTCGCCCAAAGGGAAGCCTCACCATGGCTCCTGCTCGTTCCTCAGCCAGCCCAGAAAAAAAGAAAAGGAGTAGCAAAGAGCCCCGAGGAGTGCTCTCCAGCTTGGCCTAGACTTGGCTTTCCAAGAGAGAAACAAGAGATGCAGAGACAGAGAGAGACAGACAGTGCGCACATGCACGAGAGATACACACACACACACACACAGAGAGACATAGAGAGAGAGAGAGAGAGACATACACATACAGAGAGGGAAGGGAGAGAGAGAAAGAGACATAGAGAGACACACAGAGAGAGGAGAAAATAGGGAGAGGGGGGGAGAAAGAGAGGGAGAAACACAGAGAGAGATACAGAGAGGGGGAGAGAGGAGAGAGGGGGAAAGAAATACAGAGAGAGGGGGAGATAGGGAGAGAGAAACATAGAGAGACACAGAGAGAGGGGAGAGAGAGGGAGAGAGATACAGAGAGGAGAAGGATGATAGGAAGAGGGGGAAAGAGAGACATAGAGAGAGAGAGAGAGAGATGGGGAGATAGAGAGGGAGAGGGCGAGAGAGAGATACAGAGAGAGTGGGAGAGAGAGAGAGGGAGAGAGAGAGAGAGAGAGAGAGAAGGGTTTTGTGGTTCCCATTTCTCTGCCCCAATGACCAGCTGGGTAGGCATGGCTAGGAGGTGATGTGACTGGGTGTGAGTGAGTGAGTGACGTCAAGTTGGGCATGCCCAGCCAGGTTTTGTGACTCTTGGTGGGTTTTTTTTCTTGTGGGAAATGGGTCCAAATGGCTCTTTGAGTGTTTAAGGTTGCAGACCCCTGCTCTATGCCATTTCAGACAAATAATTGTCCAATGTCTTCTTAAAAACTTCCAGTGTTGGTGTATCCACAACTTTTTGAGACAAGTTGTTCCACTGATTAATCATTCTGTCACAAAATTTCTCCTTAATTCTAAGTTGGTTCTCTCATTGATTAGTTCCCATCCATTGCTTCTTTTCATTAAACTAGACATACCCAATTCCTCAACCATTCTTCATATATTTTAGCCTTCAGTCTTTTTGCATAGCTTTTAATCATCCTGGAAGAAAGGCAATGATTTGGACAGAAGATATTATGAATCCTCACCTCTGTATCTCATCTTACTGTTTTGAAAAAAAAAATGAAATTGCGGCATTATGGGGCAACAAGATTATTTAAATTTTGATAATTTTGTTTCCCCTTTTTCTTCTTTCCTTTTTTATTGCCATTTTGATTATATGTATCTGGCAGCTGGGCTTCAGCATAGGAAAAGTCCATATTTCCCAAAGTAATAGCACATAGATTTATAGCCTGAAAAATATAAATGTCTTGCAAGTGCATGCTATACATAACTATTAGTAATAAGCTATTTATTTATTTATTTATTCTTCAATGAAATTCAAATAGAGATAATATGCAAGATGCTTATCATGAAAAAAATGAATGTATACGTATTTTTTCACAAAATAAAATATATTTGAAAAATATTTTATTTTTAATTTTGACTTGTGTTTTGAGTTCTTCTATATACTTGGATGGTTTAAAATCAATTAACTCATGTAAAATTTCTGATATTGCAGTCTATCTATGGAAGACTTGCAAGAACTAAACTTTAGTATTTCTTGAAATCCATGTTTTTCCTAAATTGAACTATTAGGAGTTGAACCTTTTTCATATTTTTTTTAAAATACAGAATAAAAAACTAACAGGTACTAATGTTTAGAATGAGAAAGGAGGAAAAAAGAAACAAGAGTAAAGACAAAAGTGTGGAGATCGATATATATCTATATGAGCCATGGTGGCACAGTGGTTAGAATGCAGTACTGCAGGCTACTTCTGCTGACTGCTGCGCTGACTGCAACTTGGCAGTTCTAATCTTACCAGGCTCAAGGTTGACTTAGCCTTCCATCCTTCTGAGGTTGGTAAAATGAGGATTCAGACTGTTGGGGGGCAATATGCTGACTCTGTAAACCACTTAGAGAGGGCTGTAAAGCACTGCAAAGCAGTATATAAGTCTAAGTGCTATTCCTAAGTGCTATATATCTCCACACTTCTTTTGTCTTTTGTTTCTTTTTTCCTATTTTTTCCACTGATTAATTGTTCAAACTGTCAAGAAATTTCAAATATATTTTTAAAAAATAACAATCGGGACTAAAGATACATCATGAATTTAGCTGATATTTAAATTAATGGTAGAAAATAACAACTGTTTAAACTCTTTACATCAGTTTAAAGGGTTTTCATATGTCTTGCTGAAGGCTTATTTCAGAGTTACTGATTGGTATTTATTTTACTGTCCACAATAAGATGTGCTTTTTTTCTGAGGGAAAAAAATGATGTAACCTCCATAAACTAGATTCAGAATGGCTAATGCATTGCAGCTGGAGATGATTGCATACCATAATATAGCGCAGCTTGAAGTAAATCAGTGCTAAGTAGCTCACATACAGTCCTGAGCCCTTTAATATCTCCAAAGACACATAAGACCACCCTGCCAGGGTATGGATAACAGTGACATCATACCACAGATGAAGAGCAAGTGGAGTTATTGCAAGTTCTGGATCCGTCTTCTTTTTGCTAGGAGTTGAATAATGAATGCTAGTTGCATTAACACTTCATCACCAGGGTAACAACGGGGATAATAATTGGTAAGAATATTTCCTGTCTTAATTAAAGTTTTCCTTCAGTAGAGCACAACTCCTAATTATTTTTCAGTTATAGCTGTGTTGTTTTCTTGAGAACAATATGGAAATTGATTACCACTGCTCTCTTTTCAGTATGTTTTTAAATGCTGGTTCAGTCTGCATTTTCATCAGAGACTGCTTGGTTTTGTGAAATCACGAAAGCTGGCTCTGTACTACGATCTGTTATGATTTAGTACTTAGTTGTTGTTGATTTCTTTTTTCTTCTGTTCAAGTCCCTGCAGTTTTCTGGAAAGGATGACAACTTGACAACCTTTCCTTGAAAACATGCAGTGCTCCAGTAGGCAACTGAATCTGTATTGCAGTGCAAGGTCCAAGAGCTGAAGAATTAGGCTGTAGCAAATATCTAGTTCATTTTTTATTTCATCCAAATGAGAATGATACCCACAAAATATTTAAATTTAAATAATGACATATTTATTGCAATGTGGATTGAAGTGAATAATATGAATATGAACAAACATTTTAATCATTTTGTTGGAAGCAATTGAAAAAAACATTTACGTTCACTGAGTTCTATGCTCTTTTCTTTTTTTCTTTAAAACCTGGAAACTATAAAAATTTTGACATGGAAAACAGGGAGAGTTGTAAGGAGCTTTAGAAGTTCATATTAAGATTGGAAATATTCAACACTAATAAATCTGCTAAGAATCAACACTGATGGTGCTTTCAAAGTATTTCAACTCATTTTAAGAGAAAAAGATATTCCATTATTAATAAATTCTATGTACCGTATTTTCAAAGTATAAGAAATATCTTTTTTTTGTGTAACCTGCTCTGGTATTTATACTAAGTAGTATAAAAAACTGATTTTGAAATGAAAATAACAATAGTTAGCTTTAATAGAAAATAGTAAATAATAACTAAGTACTAGAGGGCCAATTTGTTCTAGTGGTTAATCAGGCTAGAAACAAGGATTCTGTGAGTTCTAGTCTTGCCTTAGGCACAAAGCCAGCTGAATGACTAAAGACCAGTCATTTTTAGCACTAGGAGTCAATAGCAAACAACTTCTGAAAAGTGACAATCTTTTGACAAGACTACTATGCTTAACAGTTTTAATAGTCTGAGATTTCAATAAAGGTCTGATTGACTAGTCTTCCTTGATAAGAGTAATGATATGTGAGCTTATTGTTATAGATAGCAATAGCAATAACACTTAGACTTATATACTACTTCACAGTGCTTTACAGCCCTCTCTAAGAGTCAGAGTCAGCATATTGCCCCCAACAATCTGGGTCCTCATTTTACCAACCTCAGAAGGATGGAAGGCTGAGTCAATCTTGAGCCGCTTAGGATCAAACTGCCGAACTGCTGGCAATTTGCAGTCAGCAGAAGTAGCCTGCAGTACTGCATTCTAACCACTGCACCACCACAGCTCAGATGTGATAAAATACTATAGGATAAACTTCCTCCACAACTACCATAGATACTTGGAAATATTTAGAGATGAAAATTCTTTTCCTAAATATATCCTTTTGGGATGAATTTACTGGAGACTGGATCTGTGTCTCCTTTAAAATTCTGCAGTGATAGGTTCCTCAGTGTAGATCTTGCTGAAGCAGACAGGAGAATGAACATGGCAATCATTATTATCTAGCACAGATTGCCCACAGGCTCTGCATTTATATGTTATTCCACTACGTGCTTTGCAGTATACATTTTTCTCCAACAATGCATTGTTTTGCTTTACCTCTTTTGAAGTAAGTATAGAAAACAGTCATAAAAAGTGAACAGCAATTTCATTTCATATACTCAGCAATATTCTGGACATTCAGTAAACACAATATCTGGTACATGCATGCATTTTCCATCCTCCTGATTTCTAAAAAAAATACTTTAATGATATATTTAAGTACTCTAATTAAAAAAAATAAATATCCAATTCATAAGATTTTGGAGGGAGTTCCTAGAAGAAGGGAAAATTATTCAAGAATTGAGTAATCTGGCACTGGAAATATCAGGGTAGAGCTGCATACTAACAATTATAAACAATCACAAAGGAAAATGGCTTGACTGGCTTGTGACTTTCTGCCAGCTTCCCCACTGACTTTGCTTGTCAGAAGCCAACTGTGAAGGTTGCAAATGAAAATTACATAATTTTCAGGAGTGCTGCCACAGTTGCGACTTCAAGGACCAAATATAAATCTCATTTTTCAACACTGTCATAACTTTGAACAGTCATAGTGTGTGGTTAGTGGTTAGTAACCAAGGACTACTCTACAACAGAAAGAATGATTACCTTGATGGGAATAGTTACATTAATTATACTGAGTTCATTTTATCCTCATGAAATTAGAAATGAAACTCAATGTCACTCAACGGGAAATTCAGACTCAATGTCACTCAAAGGGAAATTCAGACTAAGGGCCCAAAACAGCTTTACACCCCTATTCTAAGGCCAGATCAAGATATCTGAGCAAATTAAAATGGTGGACAACTTCAGATTTCTCATTCATCTCTATGGCTTGACTTCCCACTTCAGTTGTTATTGTCAGGTAGGTCGGCTCCACTAGAGGATCAACTTCAATGTAGGCAGCATCTTGTTACTTTCTGTCAGTTACACACATGCAAAGATATTCAACCTCCATGATTAGGTTAAGAATTAACTGTTCTGAGCTTGAAAGCTTTAATTAAAAAAACTCATCAGTTTTCCTCACTTTTAATCAACCATGGTGTCTAATATAAAGATAAAAGTATCATTTGAATACAGCATTTAATCTCTTCTTAAAATCCCTTAAGGAGCTTCAGACTTTAGAAAAGGAAGAAAAAGAAAAAAAGAAAAGAAAAGAACATATCCAACTTCACCACAAGTTCAATGGAGTATTTAAGACTACTTAAATAAAGAAAAAAAATCAGTTCAATACATTTCTTTTCCAAGAATCTGACTGCTTAGTACCCTCTACTTTCTGCTTATTTCCTTATCCCAAATGTGTATTGATTTATTCCATCTTAGTGAACAGTAAATATTATTAAAAAATAAATGACAATCATGTTGAATTAAATGTCAGCTAGGTTAGGCTTTCACAACTTTTTTCCCCTGGAAAAAATGTCAAGGGGATATCTCCTGGTAAAGTAGACAAGAGATAAAAATAATAGCGATGATGATGATGATGATGATGATGATGATGATGATGATGATGATGATGATGATGATGATGATGATGATGATGATGATGTACATAGCAACACATTAAAATTAGAGAAGATTGTTCCAATTAACCCATATAATAGGGATATGTATATATTTGTTTGAAATAAAAGTGCTCCGTATTCAGCAGAATATGTATAAATATCCCCTAATTGTTGGTCTGGGCTCCAAGGCTTTAGACATGAAATTGACTAATTTTGTACCAGTTCCTTGAAATTGAGTATTTTACTCCATTCGTGTACTTAACTTTAACATAAAATATATAAAAATATACATGAATATAAAATACCCATTCTTTTAAGCAATGAGATTTCATATTCATATGTATTTTATGTATTTTATGTTAAAATAACATTTCTAAAATGAACAGTACATGTTAACTTGAAGATAAATTTACTCTGATCATTTTGAAAACAGTTTTCTAATTTATTTTAATTAGGACAATTATATACATATATACATATTTTTACTCAAAATTAAAAAAAAACCCGTAAAGCTAATACAAACTAGTATAAAGTAAGGAAAAAATTTGGTACATCCATTGATGATTTTTAAAGTCCACATTAATGTTATTGTATCATAAATATTTATGCTAGCCAAACCTTAAGTCTTGATATTTTAACTGTAAAAGTCTCTTGTTTCACAGTAACATACATTCTTAGATCCAGGCCAAACTACAAGCAGCAAAATATGATTTCAAATAATTTCATCCCATTGCTCCTCTTTCTCTTGTATCTTGTAATAATTTATATTTAACTCTTGGATTTTCCCCCCTTTCCATATAAATTTAGATATATCATTTTGCTCTTATTTAAATGATGCATCCATCATCAAAACAAAATCATCATTCATGACAAAACATTATTATTTTTTTATTAAAAGACTATTCTTATCAAAGAAATTCTCCTCAACAATAACAACTTTAATTTTTGTCTGCTTATATACAAAAGTCCTTTAATTTTTGTCCATTAATGTTTGTCCTCTCTCTAGTGGATCTTCTAAAGTTTACCAAATGATCTGTAAATGCTCTTAACCTGTAAGGTGTTTTTTTTTCATATTAACTCCCATTATTCTCTTATCTTGTTTTATATCTTGTTTTATTATTTATATCAGCATATTGCCCCCAACAATCTGGGTTCTCATTTTATGGTACTTCAGTTCTTTTCTAAATTTGTTTCCAAAAAATTTCTCTAAGAGTTCAGCCTAAATCTCTATTCTTTCAAAGTAATAATCATTCCTTCCAACTTATCTCATCTAAACTGATTTTTTTTTCTGTTTCAGTTTGCCTGTATATATATATATATATATTCTCTTTTATGTTGCATAGTGTTTCATTTGAAATCTCCTTAAGACAACTGCATCTGTATTATAAGACCTCAATCTAATATTAAAATCCTACTGTACAATTTGGTCTCTTGTCTTCTTTCTGGAAAAAAATACACAAGGACATCCCTTTGCTTAATTTTTCAAAACTTGTATTGATCCTATAGACCTTATCAATCTCTGCATTGGTACTAACTTTATCCGTATCCAGAAAATCAGAACAAGACTTAAGAATTATTCATTTGATATCTTCTCTGTGTTTTACTAGAATTGCTCTAAATCTTAAACAACGTTATTTCATCTCAGTTCCAATAATTCCAAATTCTCCAAATTCTCCTCTATTTCTCCATTTAAAACTTCTGTTTTATTTTCCAAAACTTCTAGATTGTCAGCATTTTGCTTTCATTCTGCAGCCAGTTGTCCTACAGATTCTTCAGGTTTCTTAACTTCTTTCATATTTTTAAAATCGCTGTGAATCCTTCTTCCATTTCCTTTTCCTTCCATTTCCTTCCTATATTGTTGCAGTCAACTTTTTGATAAATTCTTCAAACAATTTCTTCAATAATCTGATGAAATCTGATTATCTGTAAATTATTTTAGTGAACCCCTTGTGTCCTTTTCTCAATTTGTCATGACAATTTCAAGTGAAAAAGAAGTCAGTTAAAATAGATTGGACTATAAGTTATTATCTTTCATTTACTACGTGGGCTTCAATTCTGCATTTATTTATTTTTTTGCCTTTTGTGGTTTTAAAAGTCTTTCAAGTAATGCTTTCTCCAATAGTTAACATTTCTTAGTCATGAGATGGCTTATAGAAATATGTGATGGATTTATTAATCTGAACTCTTCACAGCTCCAAAAATTACAAATGGAATAATAAATTTATGTTATATCATCAATCTGGTCATGTCTTTTTTTTCTTGCACACAGGCAAGTAATCTTATGAAAAATAATGATCTAAATGATAAATGATAAATCAGAATTAGGATTTTTTTTTCATACTGTCCAATGTGATCATAACAATCTCTCCAGCCTATAGCATCACATTTTATACCTAATTTAATTAATGAATCAATAATGTTCAGCAGAGATGTTTCCTCCTTCAGGATTATGTGTTGATTGCTGTGAAAGAATATTATTTTTCACCCTGATTGAAGAAGATATATTTGCTCCCTATCTACAAGAATTTTAACCAGTAACAATATAAGAAGTCATGTTTTATTGATACATATCATGAAGCATGGTCAATTCTTTATATGTTATGTTTCTATGACACCATCTACATAGATTCTGAGAACTGAAGCAACTGAAACTCTTGTTCTTATTCCTCTGAAATATTTACATCTTCCCTGGATGTGGACTGCCCACACTGTCAAGGCATATATGTATCTCTGTCACTGGAGAGATGAAAGTTGTATTTGGAAAGTGTTGTTATTCTGAAGAAACAAGGCCTATTAACAGGAGCTGTATCTTCCGTAACTCCTGGGTGGCAAGTTCCCTTTGGCTAACCTAAGTACTTTGAGCTTCTCCAGATTTGGTTAAAATAGCATTTTTCTTTACAGTAACAAAAAAATATGAAAAGTGAGGTTATAAAAGCCAAGTCTGGCACAACACCAATGAAGAAGAAAAATAAAAGCTCTCAAAAGAAACTAGCATGGCTGCGTAAAGAACTCTCTGATAAATTGAAAGACAAAAAAGGACAAGTATAAAAAGTGAAAGAAGGGACACTAAGGCAGAATATCAGCAAATAGCCTGAGCCTGCAAAGATGAAGAAGAAAGCTAAGGCTCAAAATGAACTAAGGCTTGTGACAAAAGTCAAAAATAATAAAACAAGCTTCTATTAACATGTAAAAAAACAAGAAAAAAAGTCAAGAAAACGATTGGTCCATTAGTGATAAAAAAGTGGCAAAAAGGTGACAAGCAACAGGGAAAGGCAGAACTACTTAACTTTCTTTAAACAAAGGGGGGGGGGAAACAATTCAACCTATCAAAAACAGTACAATAAAAAAAACAGATTAGAACACAAGTTAAAATAGGCAAAAAAATAAATAAATGGTAAGTAGGCACTGGTCCACCCTAGACAAGTTTAACTCACCAGCACCAGATGGATTACACCCCAAGATTCTGAAGCAACTGGCATACTTGATCTCAGAACCACTGAACTATATATTTCAAAGATCCTGGAGCATCAGAGAACTACCAGAAGACTCGAAAAGAGTCAATGTAGTTCCCATCTTCAAAAAAGGGAAAACTTGTCATGACCTATCAGCCTGACATCAATATCTGGGAAGATTCTGGGAAAGATAATCAAGAAATGAATTAGCAAACACCTAGAGGCAAACAAAGTCATAACCAGGAGTGGGCTGCTGCATGATCGGAGAGGTTCAGATGAACCTCTAGCCGTGATCACTGGCTGGGCCTGTCTACCCGCCCTTGTACTATGCTATCTCTAAATAACTCACTTTTCCCCCTCCCACGCTGCCCAGCTGAGTTCCACGTGCGCGACCAGTGAGCTACTTGTCAAAGTAAGTGCAGCCCACCTGTGGTCATAACCCAAAGTCAACATGGGTTTGTCAAAAACAGATCATGCCAGACTAATCTTATTGCATTCTCTGACAAAATGACAAAATTAGTGGAATGCAGAGGACTGTGGTGGATATAATTTACTTGGACTTCAGTAAGGCATTTGATTAAAATAGACCACAACCTACTACTTGATGAGATAGAAAAATGTGGGTTAGACAACATCACCTTCAGATGCATTCATAACTAGCTGATCAGCCACACTCAACATATAGTCCTCAATGGAACTGTATCTACATGGAGGAAAATATTGTGGGCATGGCGTACACTTATTTACATTTGATTTCTAATTTCCAATAGATCTCATGTGGGAAGGACGGAGATAGCCAAAGGGCCAAATTGGCACAGGGGAACATAAAAAGCCTAGGTCTGATCAAGAACCTAAGTCTAGCTGACCATAAGGCATTGTGTCCTATTGTGGCCATTGTGGCCAATGTTCTGTTAAAAGGACAGATTTTAGAGACAATCTTGCTGTTATTTTTTAAACACATTCACCATACAAATTAAGATTTATATAGCTACTGTATGTGGAAAGAACATTGTTCGAAGTGAAATGAGTGCCAATCTCATAAAAACTCTGCAGTGCATAATAATACACCCCCTTATCCTCAAAAACATGGAGAAAATGTGACAAGAGAAAGCCTTTGGTTTTTAACGTGTGCATAATCAAAGCAATAAACCACCATTTCAATTATGTGAGATAAAAAGCTTGCCCACAGCTAAACTTATAAACAATGTCATTAAGGCTTATGCAATTTTAATTAATTAATGTTTCAAGTTTTAAAAGCATTTTATTTTGGGAAGCATTTTCACACTTTAAAGTCATCTTTTTTTTTCGGAGTTTATCTAATCTCTCTCTCTCTCTCTCTCTATCTCTATCTCTCTCTCTCTATATCTG
>JANHFL010001687.1:15315-29099 GCA_032468155.1 Oxyrhabdium leporinum | reverse complement strand
AGATAGATAGATAGATAGATAGATAGATAGATAGATAGATAGATAGATAGATAGATAGATAGATAGATAGATAATACTGATCCTCAAAAGCCTTGTTTCAGCTACTGGAAGTGTCATGAAGAGGTCTGTGCATGTGCAATGCTTACATATACCAGTCACATTTGGCTTTAGCCAATGCCACACAAGGCTGCAATGAGATATACCAAGTCAAACCAAACCAGTACTGCTTTACATAGACCTCTGACAGACTGCACTGTAGATAAACATATACTCCCTAATTTATCTACATATGCATACAAGAAAACACACTTTCTCAGAACTGGAAAGCTACATTTTCTCAGTGAAAATGTAACTTTGTCAAGATAGATGATAACAGACTAGCTGCCTAAAGACTTTCATTTATTTTTGAATCAAAGATTGGAAGGAATCATCACATCATCCAGTCTGTATAACTGGTTAATCTGTGTTACATCCATTATCCAGGCGTATGAATGACCTCCTAGTCAATACGATTCCTAGTCTTAGGCATCTCTAAAGATTTAGAAATAAATGAGATAATAACAGCTATGGCATAAAATAACCACGGTAATTTAACTCTTCATCCTTAAAATATCACCATCCTTAATAAATGCTCTCTGCCTAAAACAGCCTAAGTCCATCCTAACAGGTTGCACAAAGAATTAATAGCTGATCATGAAAATTCATATATAATGAAATCAAATGATAGCTTTCAAATCATCTTTCTATAGCTTGCTGTTCAAGATAAATGACCACATCCTATCCCCCTGCATACAGATCTACATTCAGCTCATTGCTGTTAGGCAATAATAAAAAAAATATTTCTTTCTCTAATATGAGATTGCACAACACTGTACTAAAATATCTTGGAGAGGTCTTTTGACAGATTCTAGAGTCTCTATTCTCATAGCTTTCTACCAGCAGGCCAAGACCATACATTGCCTTCCCTGGCAAATGTTCATTGACTCAGTAACAATGTTTTTTAATCTACTTTTGCAAGTATGAATAGAATCTATCATGAGTAAGATTGAACAGGGTTTTATTTATTTATGTGCCACCTATACCGGTATTATTTTTACAAACAACTCAAGGTAGAGAACATGTCCACCTTTCTCCACCTATTTTCCCCACAACCCAGTAAAGTGAATTGGGCTGAGACAGTGATTGGCCTAAAGTCACCAAGCTAGCATTCATGCCTAAGGTGAGACTATAACTAATAGTCTCCTGGTTTCTAGGCCAGCATCTTAACCACTGGCTCTCACACAGAAGTGTTTTTAGTCATATCCCCTTAGTTTCTTCACACATATTAAGTATATACATGGAAGGATTAGGCACTGCCAACAAGATAGATCGCAATGGAATAAAATAGCATATAGTTATGCAAAAGGAACATTGTGTTTAACTCTCAGGATAGCTTTCTTTAGGCACCACAGAAAATACATCAGATACTCATTCAGTTAAACCAAAAGATATTTAGAAACATGTTAAAATTGTACAATATAGGCTCATAATCAACGCCCCTTTAATAAAACACTGATAATCTTCTCAGGGCATTTTCTTAGCTTGCAAATCTTTAAAGTAAATCTTCTAGGGAAATTTAGACCTTGTCTCTTCCATGCTTCATGCTTGCTATGAATATTGCCAGGCAGATTTACCCCAGAGTTAGCATTTATATTTATACTCTGTGCGATCTGAATTAATTTTTGTCCTAGAGCCAATGTAGTCCATTATTGCCCTCTGATCTAACTGAACAATCCAAAAGGTGCTCCATTGGAGTTTGCAAAATGATGCAGTAAGCTCTTTATTATCATGATTGATGAATCACTACATAAATGAAGTTCATCCCTAAGCATATGTGCCAGATGTTAAGTATTTTGAATAATTGCTAAAAATGAACCATTCCAATAAGCCCTTTTAAAGCAACGGGTTGCATGCCAAGCAGTGGGCTAAACTAGCTTTCTGGTTATTGTATGCAAGTGCTCAGATTAAGAGTGAACGAGAGAGAAAGAAAGAAAGAGAAAGAGAAAGAGAGAGAATATCCTTCATTGTAAAATTCAGTTTTTCTTAGTAACATAATTTAATATATAGTTTATTACCATTGTTAGTGCTCTGTGACAAAATATGCAGCAATAAACTCCTTGTAATTCAGTTTCATCCATATTAATGCCTGTGAACCTTACCTTATTCTTTATTCTGCCCTACCCATAAAAATAAGAATGCAACAAATTAAGCAAGGAATTCTACCTACAAGCACATTTCCTATTGCCAGCCTCCCTGTGGAATTCTTATAGAAACATGCAGGGTATACCTTATGCCAGCTGCCACCACATATTAAATACTGCAAGGAAAAGAGAGGCAAGAGACAAACTCACTATTCAATCATGGTTTCTTTCTAGAGGCTTGTTTTAATGTAGGATGTTGCCACAGGAAGCAGTAACTCCTCCAAAGAAGACCAATCAGTTTGCTACCATAGATCCTTTTCCTAAGATATGAAGCGTTATCCCCAGCTTTACCATGGAACCAGTTGGATCCTTTGCTCCACCCTAGGGGTTTTCACCCTCTGAATTTAGTAGCATCTAGCTTACATTGACTGGACTCAAAAGCTACGCTGAGCCAAGTTAGTAATTGCATGGGAAACCTCCAGAGCATATGAGAGCTGTAGACTAGACCAGAAATTAAAACAAGGGGAGAAAGATTGACAGAATATCACTTCCAAAGGCATGTTGTCAGTAAAACTTCACTATCTGTCCATGAAGTCTCCAGGAGTCAAACTCAATTTGAACGAGATGCTTACCTTCAAGTAAGGTAGCTATAAATCTTCTTAAATCTTCCAAAAGATAGGCTGGAAATTGTCCCTGCTCTTTATACTTCACCCCTCAGCAGCTTGCATTTAGCAGAATACTGTCTTGGCCCCTGAGGATTATAGTTAATTATCCAGTTAATAGCAGTAAAGTAACCAATTTGTTTTACTGGTCTTCCACAGCTGTGCAGTCTATACCTAAATATCCAGTGTTAGGCATTGTTATGCTTTCTGTTTGATTTTGGTTTATTGTTATTGTTTTTTGCATGTAGTCCTACAGGTAGTCCTCGACTTATAACCACAATGGAGCCCAAAATTTCTATTGCTAAATAAGACCATTGCTAAGTGAATTTTGCAGCATTTTACAACTGATCCAAGCAGCTTACAGAAGCAAAAAAAAAACTTGCAAAAAAATTATAGTGAGGAAGGGATTTTAGAATAGAATTGGCCAAGTGTGATTGGACAGACAAGGAATTTACCTTTTACATATGCTCTCTGTGTAGAGAAAAAGAAAAAAAATACATTCATCAACAATCATAAGATACAACACTTAGTGATAGTCATAGGTTACTAATAAGCAATCAAATCATCCATTAAATATACATTAAGTATTTTTAAATTAATTCTAGGGTGTGTATTGACTTTATTTATGAAGTTTAATATCCCTGTTTTTGTGACAAGCTTTACATATCTAAAATTTTTATTTCAGGAGAATTCAGCAATGTTATTTTCATTATTCATAGTAGTCAATTCCTAGTCAATTAGTTAAGAATAAATATAATACACATTCCCTTTTTAATCTGACAGCCCAGTCAATAAGACAAAGAACTTAGTTCCCTTTGTAGTCATCTGTTCTGAATTATTTGGTTTTCTTCAACTTTTTGAATTCTACCATCTCTTCTTTATCCTCTAGTTTCAATTCGGATTGGCTCCTGGTTCCTGTTTAGGTATTCATCCTAAACAGTCATATTAAAGTAAATTGTTTCATCCTATAGTGTTGGTTCTTGGTTCTTATTTTATCTTCCACTGCTGCCAGTTGAAGGATAAATCTGGATTTCACTCCACATAAGAACATTTGCTGCTTCATTTTTATGCTGACACCATCATTTCTGCCTGAATAATATTTGGCTCATCTCTGAGAAAGAATAAGAAAAAATAATACTTTCAGGCTTCCAATTAAAATATAATACAGATAAAAACTTTTGAGTTTTATTTCATGGCTTACTTTAAGATAAAAAAATATGAATAACAAAATTAGTATTCTTGACCATGCATGCAAAGGTCTAAGTTTATTAACACCTCTAAAGCTTAGGTAAGCAGATAAGACAAGACTAGAAAATGGTCTGCAATTTGTGGGTAATTTAGATGACATGGAAGCTTAGCATTTGTGGAAAGGAACTTTTAATTCTAATATTAACAATTTTCAACTTAATAATATACCATGCAGCAGGACCTATGTGCCCTAATGTAGGACCAAGTCCCCTTTTGTATGCTCAGAGAAGCTGAGCACATGCTACCAAAATTCAATGGTTAATTGACGAGCAATGATAGTGGTTTATTTTTCTCTGTATTATTCCTGGGAAGTGAATGAAATAAGGTGCATTAAGACTTGTGTTTTGCTTATTATAGATTTAAATGCAAAGAAACAGAAACCCCTCTCCCCATTTTATTTTAAAAACAGAAACTTTTCAAAATTTTTTATTTTTTTTTAAGTAATTCAAAAATGAGGGTGAAGGTTCACTCTCTGAGCTCGTGGTTGCTTTTCAAACATTTCATTACCAGGCTAGGTAACATCTTCAGCGGAGTTTAGGAGAGTTTAATCCCAAAATGCCATCAACTATTAAAAATAACAGTTAACTCCCTACCCAAAAGAAGTTGTCTTCCAAAAAGCTGCTTATTTCTACCCAACTGTGATGAAAACTTAAAACAAAATGCATACAGAATAAGAAACTCGTTATCCATTATCTCCAGATAGGAGAAGGGAGTTAGTTGTTGTTGTTGCTTGTTTCCCCACTCTCTTTATTTTGTAATTAGTGATGGTATTTATTAGAATGCTTTAAAACCCCAGTACAGCTTTCTTAACAATACATACAAGGACATTCATCAGAGAACAGATGGTTTCCTAAGTGCAAAACTAAACAGTTCTTGAATGATGACAATCCATTTATCTTAATGTGTACATCCTCCAGCAGATATCTAATCCAGCAATAACTGATTTATATCACATGTACTGTTTTACATGAAAGTTGGTGTTTTTCTTTTATTTTTTTAAGATAAAGCAAATTTATCATCTTTTACTGGTAGGGTCGGGGCTCTCAGTAACAACAAGCAAATTCAACAGAAGACACAACTAAAATCATGACAACCCTCTTCTGTGTCCCTCTGATAACCCTCAATGCACCAGTTCAACACTGCAGTGCACAATTGAAAACACATGAATTATTATTGGAGAGAAGGGGGGAGAGGAGATCAAGGTTATTTTTCTCCCACCGTGTTTGAAGATATATTTTCAAGTTCCCAGTTGAAAATTTGAAGGACAAGTCTCAAGGTAACTTCTCCGGGTCAAAATATATACTCTAGTTCTTCTCTGATATCTCTTTTTCCCCCCCAGAAATAAGCAACAGTTCTCTGGGCATCTTAGAAACCCTGTGGACAAAGACAAGAAAACTACTGAGTCCTACCGCAAAATTGCATCTTGCAAAATGCAGAAAGTTGGCATATTTCTGAGTCCTGCCAGGAAGAGGCCAAGCTTTGCTGGGTATGCATGGTGCAGGTGTCCTTCACAACCAAGGATAAGAAATGAGCAGCAAGAAATTCAATATCATGCAAGAATAATGAAACAGATGCAAGATTTTAAATCTCTGGTTTTTTTACACATAGAAGATTTAGCTACTTGATTGTGCAATAACTGATCTGCATCATTAGTGGTTCTTATTTATTTATTCATTTGTTCCTTATTCCTTTTCTGCCTCTGATTGAAACAGATTGCCATCAAATATCAGGCCACAAACTCAAAGGTTATCATACCATCCTTGAATCTCAAATTTCCAATCTGAATTGAAACAGAGCTACTTTAAACAAGCTCAGGGATCAAGGGAGGGTTTGAATGACCAATGTTCAGGTTGTTATTTTTCTGGATAAAATTTTATATTAAGCTTTAAAACAGTTTGATTATAGCCCCTGACATTAATATGCATAATCATTAAAACATCTTTACCTATTTGCATAGTTTTTACAATCATAAAAATTCCCCAATATCCGTTACTGTTGTACAATAATACTATGTCCATTTTTCCATGAATATGTTGCTTTGAAATACCATTATAAGACCACAGCCTAACCCTAAGCCTGTATTTGTTTTGAGACATATACATTGCAATCATCTAGTAAAAGTTTCCACAATTATCTTTCCCAAAGAATTCCAAAAGATAGAGAATTCCTGACATAGGCTTTTTCCAGCATCACATTTTTCCAGGGAAAAAAAGAACATATAACGTTGTTAGTTGGAAATACACATTGCTAAGTTTGTAATGAGCAAGTAGATCGTGATTGCTGAGAAGTTGGTTGTTGAGAAGGAGGTTGTTGAGAAGGTGGTCTCACGGCAGCTCCAGAGGTTTCTGGATGAAACGGATTATCTCGACCCTACCAGTCAGGATTCAGGTCTGGATTTGGGACAGAAACGGCATTGGTCACGCTTTTGGATGATCTCTGGCATGAGTGGGATGGGGGTAGTGCATCCATCCTTGCTCTACTTGACCTCTTGGCGGCTTTTGATACCATCGACCATGGGATTCTCTTGGAGAAGCTTTGGGGGATGGGAGTGGGAGGCCTTGTGCTGTCCTAGTTCACTTCCTTCCTCTGTGGTTGCTCTCAGTCAGTATTGACAGGAGGGGAAAGATCCAGCCCTCGCCCACTGCTTTATGGGGTTCCACGGGGATCGGTACTCTCTCTGCTCCTGTTCCACATTTATATGAAGCCGCTGGGTGAAATCATCCATCACCATGCACTGAGATATCACCAATATGCTGATGATACTCAGCTGTATGTCTTGGCCAGTGGTGAGTTAAGTGTTGCTGTGTCCTCCCTTTCTCAGTGCCTGGAGGCTGTTAGGGGCTGGATGGGGAGCAACGGGTTGAAACTAAACCCTTGCAAGACTGGGTGGCTCTGGGTTTGGGGTTTGTTGGCTCAGGGAGAATTTCCACCTTTGGTTTTTGGATGGGTGGCACTACCCCAAACAGACCCTGTGCATAATCTAGGAGTTTTACTGTACTCATGACTCCTGCTTGAAGAGCAGGTGGCAGTCGTGGCCAGAGGGTCTTTGTGCAACTGCTGGTTGTGTACCAGTTATGTCCTTTCCTGGACCAACAGTCCCTACTCACAGTCACTCATGCCCTAGTCACTTCCCATCTTGACTATTACAATGTGCTCTACATGGGGTTGCCCTTGAAGAGCATCTGGAAACTCCAGTTGGTGCAAAATGCAGTGGCCCACATGGTTTTGTGCAGACCCCAGTGTGCACGTGTATCACCTCTCCTGCAGGAGCTGCATTGGCTGTTGATTTGCTTCCAGGTGCAATTCAAGGTGCTGGTTGTCACCTTTAAAGCCCTTCATGGCTTGGGACCAGGTTATCTGAGGGACTATCTCTTGCCAGTCATATCTACCCGACCCATCAGAGTGGGGAGGCAGGGAATGTTGCTGGTCCCATCCCTGAGGGAGATACACCTGGTGGGACCCAGAAGAAGGGTCTTCTCTGTGGTGGCTTCCTCTCTCTGGAACATCATTCCCCAGAGATTAGAATGGCCCCCACTCTAATACTCTTCTGGAAGGCCCTGAAGACCTGGTTCTGCCAGCGGGCCTTGGGAAGCCAGGGTGGGATGGAGCCCATTAAACGGCTCTTGTGATCTGCTGTCGTCGAGGCAGAGGGTGGGAATTGGGGGATGATTTTGTTATATTGTACTTTATTAATTTATTAATTTCTTTTTTTTTAGTTTTTATGGTTTTATATTCTGTAATCTGCCTTGAGTTGCCTTGGGCAAATAGGCAGCAATATAAATTCAATAAATAAATAACTAATTTTATTGATGGGAAAGTGAGATTTAATCATACTCACTCTTTATTCAAGGCCATGCCAAGATAGAAATGGAAACTGGTTATTTTTTTCTATATCATATATAAAAATGTAGATTATTAATGCAAAGATACAAATAATGTCTTTAGAAATTCAAAAATTAATAAATAGATGCAAATACACTTGCTTAAAAAATGCTAGTGGTAATTTTGAACATTATCTTTCTTTCTCACAGACAGTTACAAAACAGCACATGACATGTTCATAATTCTATCTTTTCTTCCAAATGAAACAAGAAAGGTTGAAGTAGAAGACAGATGGGCTGGTGCTAAAACGTAGAAGCAGCATGAAATAGCTGTAGTCTGTTAACAACAATAGCCTAGAAAACATGCTTTCTTCTTATCCTTATTATTAATAAAGGAGAATATTTGTTTCTCAGAGGTGACATGAGGAGTCAGTGCTAGCACTGATGATGTTACCTACTTTGGGTAATGAAACATCTGCAAGAAAACAAGCAAGCTCAGAGAGCATCTAGGACCTCTCATCATTGTTATTTTTAAAAAATAGAAGAATGGTATGTGATTGAATCTAGCAGTACCAGAAACAAACCCAGATGGGCAGTAATTCCAGAATCCTTAGAATTGTTGGCTAAAAAATGACAAGATTTCAGTTTCCGTGTTTTTAGCAGTGTTACATAGGCACTAAACAACATTTCAAACTTAAACTAAGATACTCATTTTATATATTCACATTAGGTTTCACATTCTTCTGTTTTCAGCAGAAACAAACACAAAATACTTTGCTACACATTCTCTCTTTGCTTGAAAAGGTCAAGGAAAACAAAAACAAAATCAGAAATCCAATTTATGATCTAGGGACCTATATCTTATACTAATAGTCTAAAGTAGACTTTAGAATGATCTAAAACTTAAGTAATAATTACTGTATGGTTAACGTGTGTGATGCTTATTAAAAGCATATCCAATTGCAAACACATGTTATGCTTAACGTTTATACAGAAGCATATTATTTTAGTTTAGTTTATTTTTTATAGATGTTGGCTGCCATAACAGACATCATATCCTGTTGTTTGCATAAAATGCCATTAGGTTCATATATGCCACACTCAAAAACCAGTTGCCTTTGGAAAGAGGTTTTTTCTATCAAATATCAGGAGAAAGCATTTACTTGAAAGTAAATGAGCAACCAGTGTAATTATCCTGGCATCTCCAAAAATGGCATAGGCACACAGTGACACATTACAACTGATTGGAAGGCAGAGTGACAACAGAATGCTGGTGATTGCCTTTTATAACACTCCTCTTTTTTTTTGAGCATGGATTTTGTATAAAATGGTCACACTAATTTCAGAAAATGCAGTAAAACTCCATCTGCAATATGTTTTGCTGCAAGGGACAATAGTCTGTGTTCTATGTCTGTGAGATCCTGAAAGACAACTTAATTAGCTGAAACTATAGTAATCGTTTAAAAATATGTTACAATGTCTTCAGGTAGTTATGAAAATTACTGATCAGCCCTTTGAGCTACATTTAAAAGACTTCTGTGTTGAGTTATCATGTCTGAATAAAAATAATAATTTAAGAACGCACTCTGATTTTCCCTAATACAGTATAACAAGGTAATGACATAACTTAGGGTTTTGCATTGCTGCTATACATCTGATGAGGCTGAGAATGGATTTTGCAAAAACATTAATTTACATGCATTTGTGTGGTTTACAACATGAAGGACATGTTATGAAATCCATATAGTCCATTTTTGTTTTCCCATGTTATTTGAGACTATTGGAGAAAATATAGAAAGGGCAAGGCTAAATTCAATTCGCAATTTAGGACTACACAGTCCATTGCAATGTATTGGGATACAACTATAAGTAATAGACTGAATAAAAGATCTGAGTTCAGAAATTATAGTACAAAGCATAAATTAGGATTGAAAGACATGAAATGAACTTTCTAGCATGACCACTTTACTCAGTCACAGTTATAGAAATAAATATTTTAAATTCCTTTCAGCTCAGTGTCTACTGTAAGTGAATAGATTCGGTTCACACCCACGCCCTGTTTCGGGCCTATTGGGCCTCCCCAAAGCCCCCTGGGAGCCAAAATGGGACATGGGGGGGGCCACACCACACACCCCGTGCCCTGTTTCAGGCCTAGTGGGCTTCCCTGCACTTACCTGGGAGCCAAAACCGAGCACATGGGGAACTCCAGGAAGGGGCAGGGTGAGCCAGAATCTTTCCTACCAGTTTGCCCAAACCGGCCCGAGCTGGCTGAATCCCACCACTGGAAATAAGGTAGTGTGATCAAGATAGTGAAGGGTCTGAAAAATCTAGACTTAATAAATCTGTGCATCTTGTACTGAGCATGTAACATACACCAACAATGGCAATAATTTACCTCCTTAAATATATTAGTATCCAGTTTAATATTATAGATCATTTGGTATCCTCCATTTTTCTTTCTGAACACAAGAATGGTAGTCATCAGCACACTATATCCAATAATCTGAACTATAGATAATCCTGCCAATATAATCCATATTATATAATAAACATAATGTGAAATAATTTTGCACTATAAAGATTTGTTCTCTGTATATCTTTACTTATGTCTACATCTATTTTTAGTTTTGCTTTGGTAATCTGGTCTAGTTAGTGCCAATTTGTGAGTACAGTATGACTGGCCTCCCACTATGAGAGAATATTTTTAGCAGTAATTTGGAGTCCTGATTCAAATTCTGTCACTATCTACCTGGAAAATAGCAGATGTTGTACTAGCAGTCTAATATAGAAAAATAACTACGTTAAGTTACTCTTTTGTTATATTAAATAACTTTCAGTTAAGGTCAGGATAACAGCAAAACTTGTTTTGTGCTGTATCCTAGGAATGAAAAAAAAATACAGAGAAAGGTAGAGTCTGTAGTACAGGTAACAATGAAATAATTAACTTTGTTAAACCAGCATAAATAGAAACATTTTATTTCTTCATGTTTGTTCCTCACCCTAACCCTAACCCTCAAGCTCACTGTTCCTTTAAAGTGAAAAATTCTTAGGAATTTCTCCTGCGAACTTTCCTTGCCAAACTCCTGTTTAATCTCTGCAGCTGAACCCTTCTAAGATTCTCATGTAGTTGAACATTCAGGCCTTTAGAACACTTAGCTATCTGGTGATTCTGTTGGCTTCTGCTGCCAAATTCATACATAGACTCCCTGTTAATTGTCTTAATAAGTTCATTCTCTCCATATTGTCTGTCTTATATCCTTTCCACAATTTTTCTAACAGCCTTTGCTTGCTCAGGTCAAACAAGTTACTGAACATCTACAATAAGCAATCAGCAACTTTAAGGACACAGCGGTTGCAATCAGAAACTATTCAGGGCATCAACTTTTACCTCAGTATCTTCACAGACAGTTGTCTGGGTATTTCTTTTTCTTTCATACTTTTTCTTCCTACTGAAGTCTTCTACCAGACTTCTTTTAATCTCTTACTGTTCATTTGTTTAACATATCCCTTGATATGTAATATTTAAAAAAATAATTCTAAAATAAGGTTTACTTTATTAATTTTACATTGTTTAAGCATTTGTATGTTTGTGTATATATTATGTATATAAAGAAATGCTTAATAAATGAAAAGCTATAAGAAAAGATAAAGACAATAAAAAATAGTGAATAATGATGAAAGAAATTAGAAATAGAAAAGAAAAAGACAACAATTTTTCAGTGTTAGTCTGTGTCATAAAAAAGAGGGATTCCCTTTGCCCTGAGGAAAAGTCTAAATATCAAAATTCTAAAAGCGCAACACATATTATCTGCTTATTACAAGGCCTTTACATTTTATCCTAATTTTCAACTACATCATTAGTAAAATATAAATGCAAGAAGGGGAGATTGAAAGTTTTCAGTTTTAACCAGGGATGAGCTGCTCAGGTGAACCGGTATCTATTTTTATAGCTGGTTCGGTGAACTGATAAATCTCTTGGCTGGCCCCGTTCGCCCTGCCCCTCCCAGGAATCCCCATGCGGCCCAGTTTGGATCTCAGGTAAGTGCAGGGCCCACACAGAGGCTCAGGGAAGGTGAAAAACTGGCCTCCCAGAGGCTCTAGAAGGCCAGAAATGGGCCTATTTCTGGTCTCCAGAGGGCCTCCAGAACCCAGGGAGGCAGTTTTCACACTCCTGGAGGTTCAAAGGAAGCCTTCAGAGCCTGGGGAAGAAAAAAATGGGCCTCCGAGAAGTTTGGGAAGGCTAGAAACGGGACTGTTTCCAGTCTCCAGAAGGCCTCCGGAGCCCGGGGAGGCCATTTTCGCCCTCCTGGAGACTCGAGGAAAGCCTCCATATCCCCGGGAAGGTGAAAAACAGGCCTACCAGAAGTTCCAGAAGGCTGAAAACAGGCCGACCTCTGGCCTCCAGAGGGCTCAAGGAAAGCCTCCGGTGCAGGAGGCTAAATAGGCCATGCCTACCATGGCCACGCCCACCCAGCAACCAGACAGAGAACGGGGTGCTAAAATGTTTGAAGTCCTTGAAATGTTTGAAGCCTTGTTTTAACCCTTGTCTTAGTTGTTTTCATAATACTGAAAATTGATTTTGTGGAAATATAATCTTATTTCAAAGTATAAATAGAAAATTCAAAGGCATCAGTCAACCCTGATGACTGCAGTTGTTTTATACTATTGCAGTTGATGAGATCTTAATTGTGAGATAGGAAACTTTTTGAAAGGATATGTAGGAATCCAGATTTTACAACGCCAATCTTTTTCAACATCTAGCCAAGCTGCAATACATGAAACTAGTCCTAAAGCAATAGCAATAGCACTTAGACTTATATATGGCTCATAGTGCTTTACATCAGTCTCTGAGCAGTTTACAAATGTTAGTATATTGCCCCTAACAATCTGGGTCCTCATTTTACTGACCTTGGAAGGATGGAAGGCTGAGTCAACCTTGAGATGGTCAGGATTGAATTCCTGACTGTGGGCAAAATTAGCTACATTCTAACCATTGCACCATCATGCTGAGAAAGGCCGTGTCTCAGAACTAAGATAAGGTAAAATGGGCTAGAGTTATCTACAATGACAGTATGTGAGAATAATAACAAGACATTTTAGTATTTATTTAACATACATATTTTATGAAATATATTGCTAACCTTATGCTACTGAAGATATATAAATAACATACCTTAGAGGTAATAAAAATAAAAATATAACATTAAATCATTAACATAAAATCCTAGTAGTATGTATATTGGATGATAAAATATGGCAAAATATTTTAGTGAAATATTAGTGACACCGTAATAGTGATTTCACAAAGAAAGTTTAAAACCATACAAATGGTTACACAAATTATTGTATGAGAATCTCTTTTATGCTGAAGATTTATAATAAAAGATGTCTCCAGAGAACATGTTTAAAATGCTACTGTAAACCTCCTGGCCTAAATTCCATTTATTCTACAAATGGTAAAGATAATAATGGAGCCAACGTAGTGCAATTGAATGATTGGACTATAGCTGGCAAAACCAAGTTCAAGCCTATGAAATTCATGAAATTTCCTGGAGAATTTTGGACTAGTCAATCTTTTGCAGCTCAACTTACCCAATGAAGAGAGATTGTCAGGTGTACCATTTCAAGTTCCTGAAAAGGAAGTTAAGTAATATCCAATAAAGGCGTACATTATAACATACAACAAATGCATACATTCCATTGGTAAATCAACATGATTATTAATTTGGGCCTAAATAAAGAACATAAAGTTTGTGTTAGAATGTGCCATATTGTGCTGCCAAGGTCACTTGAGACAGTGAGACTGGTGGCATATAAATTAAATGAATAGAATTGTCAAGAGTCAGACATGACTGAATGGATATCATCATCCT
>JANHFL010001687.1:2450-15215 GCA_032468155.1 Oxyrhabdium leporinum | reverse complement strand
CCCTCTCCCCCCTCTCTCTGTACCTCTGTATGTTTGTGTCTCTCTATGTATGTATGTATGTATGTATGTATGTATGTATGTATGTATGTATGTATGTATGTATTTGTCTGTGTCTGCCTGTCTGTCTGTCTATCTGTATCTCTCTGTCTCTGTCTCTCCCCCCGCCCCTCTGTCTCTGTATCTCTTCTCTCTCTCTCTCTCAGAAAGCCGAGGCTGGTCCAACCCAGTGAGCTCTCCTTGGGGCTCTTCACTACTCCTTTTCTTTCATTTTGGCCAACTTTTTTGGAAATCCGGGCTGGCTGAGGAATGAACGCAAGCCGTGGTGGAGGCTTCCCTGAAGATGACCCCCCTCCTCCTTTCCCTCCTTCTCCTCATGTGACTCCCTTGTCAGCTGTGTCAGGGCCGGGAGTGCATGCACAAGTGGGAAGACCCTCCTCAAGAGAGCAGCCAAAGCACAGCAAAGGCATGCGGGGCAAGCAGGTTGACCAGCTGACTGGCGAGCATCTTTGGTGAGGGCACTTTGGCTTTCTCGAAGCTGACTCCCGGGGTGGGCATATGAGGTTCAGCAGGTCCAGCCCCCTTTTTCTGCTGTCCGGAACTTCTTTACTCCTTCAGTGGAGTGGTGCTGCCGTTGGCTTTGATTGAAAAGCACCTTCTGGGTGGCGAAAGTCCTCTGTGCAAGGTTTAAAGACATGGCTGGGCACTGCGGGCCCATCCCCCTTTCCATTGTCCCCTCCTCCCGAATCCCATCCTCACCCTGCCAGCCCTTGTGTTAGCGAGGCCAGTGTCGGTTGCAGCCTGGTTGATCCAGTGTCTTGGAGTGGAGAGCAGGTTGCGTGTCTCTCCAAGTGACCGAGGCATGCCCAGCACCAACAAGAGCCAGAAGAAGCCCCAGCAAGGGACGAGGTACTGGAGAATCATCCCCAGCCACTTCTACATCCCCCGCCATTGCCCTTATCTTCTCAGGCCAGGCAAGGAGTGCCTGGGAGGGAAGGGCAAGGCGCGGGGCCATCTAGTGATGGGATCATCTGAGAGGGAGTCATAGCAGAGGGATGAAAGAGCCACATGATGCTCTAGAGCTGCGGGTTGCCGACATCCAAGGCAGGAGAAAGAGATAGAGAGGACTACAGTTACAGAGGAATAGAGCTATAGAGGAGTAGAGGAGTAGAGATGCAGAGGAGTAGAAATATAGAGGAGTAGAGATGTAGAGAGATAAACATGTAGAGACATAGACATAGACCTTTTGACAAATAATAATGAGTTAATAAGTAGCCCATTCCCAACTTCTGGCTTATGTTAAGACAGTTAAAATAACAATCTACACTGGCTGTGTTATATTTACATAGCATATAGCCATGAAGCATTTCTGAAATGAATGCAGTCAATTTCCAAAGTATGTAAACACAGAAGCTTTGCCTTGAAGAAATAACTCAAGATAAATTTCTGTGGCTTTCCTATCCCCACCCACCTCACCCCACCCCGGCACCACTACCACTTACTCTTTTGGGTGGCAGGTAAATAAACAAGGATTCTCAGTCTTATAATCAGGAATATAATTTTCTGAAAGTCTCCTTCCAAGTCTAACAAATTATATTTGTAGCATGGGTGGGGAATGTCTTTCCTCTAGAAGTGAACGATTGTGTGTTATTGTGGATGATTTTTTTTTTTTAAATCATCTTTAAGTTTTAACAGACATGAAAAGAAATGTCTGTGTGTTTCAGAGAAAAAGCATTGCCTTGAATGGCAGAAGAAATGCATCAAAGCTAAAGTTGCATAGCAAGAGTTCAAAATCAAAAGCATCACTTACCCTTCTAAACCTAGATGCCTTGAATTCAAAGAACATTACTGGCTTTACACAACCAAGAGATACTTCAGGTTGTGGACACATTTATTATTTCCTTGGCATGAATCAGAGAGAAAGAAAGAAGGCAAAGAAGAGGATCATATCTACTGTAGAATAACACAGTTCTCTATTTTATTGACAAGGTTAGGTGTCTTAAGCAAGTACACAAAATGGAGAGAGAGCAAAACTGAAGCATTCAAGTTGTTATAACATCTCTCCCAGAATTTCAGATAGACAGTTTTCCTTCCAAGATGCAGTTACCGGTTTCTATCTCCAAACTCTGTCAAGTTGCTGTGTCTGTTTTTAACCCTTCTCCAAGTACATTTAAATCCCATGTGTTGAAGCTTTCAATCAAAGTCACACAATTCTACAGCCACAGGGTAACTGTCACTCAAAAACATCTAAGACTTGGCATTTCTGTCTATGGTTTACACAGGGGGCAATAATTTTTAACCTATAACATTCACAAAGAACTACTGTTTTTTGAGACAACAGCTGAACTAGTGTGATTTCGAATAACTGGTTTTTGATTCACATTTTAACCCATAACACATTGAACTTGCTTAGGATCTGGGTAATGGTTTTATAATGCAATCCTGCAACAAGAATTGACAGCTTTTTTTAAAGAAATGTGTCAGCTGCTTAACTATAGTGCACATCTATTAAAATGGAAATCAGAGAATCTAGAATGTAAGAGTAAGGAACCTTGGAAAGATCATCTAGTGCAACATTTTTCAAGCTTGGCAGGTTTAAGATGTATGGAGTTCAACTCCCAGAATTCCCCAGCCAGAATACTTATTCTGGCATTCTGGCATTGTTCCCTTTGTTGGAAGAAATGTCCATCTGGGTTCAGTTCCAAGTGGGGAAGAAACATGGTGACTGCTTGGACAGGATCACATGCCTTGGAGATGTTGGTCGAAGAAAAAGGAAGAGATGCTGAGAGTCCTTTGGTTTTATACCCTCTCTGGTTTTGAACTTCCTGGGGGCACAGGAAGAGTATCCTGATTGGTTGCTTTCAGATGTCATGGCTAGCTTTGTAGGTTGTCAGTGTGCTGAGTTTGGTTGAATCTTGCCGGGTGATGCAATGAAGGGCAATTAAATGGCTCTGCCTGAAGGAGATAGATCTTTGTTAT
The DNA here is from genome assembly GCA_032468155.1 of Oxyrhabdium leporinum. Taxonomy (NCBI): domain Eukaryota; kingdom Metazoa; phylum Chordata; class Lepidosauria; order Squamata; family Cyclocoridae; genus Oxyrhabdium; species Oxyrhabdium leporinum. Next base: position 12,239 of record JANHFL010001687.1, on the reverse strand, counting down.
GTAGAATAGACTGGCCCAGACTTTAATGGCCCATTAACAAAGGGGGGGAGGGGCTGAGTTTCTGCTTCTCTGAGTTTCTACTTCTTTTTTAGGGGAAATATTTTGCCTTTTTAGTATATCCTAAAATATTTCATTTTTCTAGGAGAGAGGTAGGTTTTAACTTCCAACACCTTCTTGAACAATTTTTACTATTAGTAAATTCTTCCTGATGCCTAAGGAAAACTGTTTTCTTGAAATTCAGTTCCAATTGTTTCATATCTTAACTTTCTGAACAATGTTTTATATGACAACCCCTCAGATACTTGCAGACAAATATCATTTATCATTTATTGATATTTATTGATATTTAAGAGAAGACCCTATGTTCTTCTCTTCTCCAGGATACATATTCTCAATACTTCCAACCGATTGTCATTTTTTCTTTCCATATTCCTTATAATATTAGTTGAGGTCTTATAATTAAATTCTATTCTTTTCAGATTGGACCTAAACTGTGATGCCAGAAATTGGCTTAATATTCTAGGTAGGTTTCAATCAATATAAAATAGAAATGAAAACAAAGTTCTCTTGATTTGAACACTATGCTTCTCTACAGAGCTTTTGATTGATTTTTTATTTACCACCCAGTAAGTGTCACCTCTTAGTGACCATATACTTAGATTTTCTCTGTGATTATCTGCTTATCCTGATTTTTCAGGTCTTCTAACAGTGCATTCATCACCACTGTGAGTTCACCCACTATGCTTCTGGTCTTCCTCTTCTGTTTCTTTCTACCTTTCCTAACATAGAGCCTTCTCTAGAGAGCTAGGTCTTTTCATAATGTATTCAAAGTAGAATAATTTTAACCTGATCATTTAGTGAATACTTGGATTTTTTTGATGGAAGTCCAACTTTCACTTCCACAAAGTTTTACAAGGAATACCATGGCTTGCACTGTTATGATTCTGGTAGATACATGCACATCGTGATGTATGAATATCTTTTCAATGTCTTTATGGAAATTCTATCCATATAATCCCATTTTAGTCCCTTATCTGGATCATTTGTAAATACTCAATATGAACCAGTAGTAAATTTAGAACAGAGCTCTGGGGGTGCTACTTGTCACCATTTTCCTATTTGACTTGGAACCATTTAAATATATTTGATGGCTACTATTTTTCAGCATCTTCTGTATCTATTTAATGGTAGCATGGTCCACATTACATTTTGATTTTTTTTTCCTATTTATAGTCATGAACATTTTATGGTAGAGTTTCTCATTCCTGTGGTAAATAAAATTGATTTCTTACAAAACAAAGAAGAAAAAGAAAAAGAGAAAAAAAAAGAGAAAGAAAGAGAAAGAGAAAGAGAAAGAGAAAGAGAAAGAAAGAAGAAAGAAAGAAAGAAAGAAAGAAAGAAAGAAAGAAAGAAAGAAAGAAAGAAAGAAAGAAAGAAAGAAAGAAAGAGATCAGGTTGCTTTGGCATGATAAATCCATGCTGGCACTTCTATTCTTTACTGAATGCTCAGAAACTGATTGCATAATAATTTGCTCCAAAATGTTGTCCAGTATTTGTGTCAAATGGACCAATTTGTAGTTATTAAGATCCCCTTTCCTTTCCCTTTTGACAATAATAACATTTGCTCTTCTCCAGTGCTCTGTCCATTCCACTACATGTGATGATTAGTCAAAGATCATAAAATGAGTCTTTGCAAGTTCCTTTATGATTTTCAAATGTAATTTAACTAGTCTTGAAGACTTCAACTTATTCATGATATCCAGGGGCTTCCTAATCATCTCTTTACTTGCCTTGGATTACCTCTCCCTTCCGTCAGGGAAAAATAAAACAGAAGTAAATACATTTACTAGAATTAAATGATATATTTTTTCAAGCCATGGGCTCAGAATTATTTTTCTTCTTACTGCCAGTGACAAAGCCAAAAAGTATTTTTGCTTTTAGCTTCCTTTTCAGACTGAATTTGTATTATATTTTAGCCCTTCTGACTTTCTTTCTTCAGGTATTACTTACTTGCTGTTTTATTTGTGGTTGTGCCAGTCCTCTATTTCTTATACATGACATTTTAACTCTTAGTTCATTCAAAAGGAGTTTATCTCCAACACTCCATTCAGCCTCGGAATTTCTATCCATGGGATACTGCTTAGTATTTTTTTAAAAATTGTTGAAATTGGATCTCCTGAAACACTGAGAATAGTTTCTGTTGGTTCTATTCTGTTTCCATTTCTCTTTCAGTACTATTTTTGAAACAGTATATTATTAATCACAGCATCCCAGATTCCCATTATCCTTACCTCTTGAACTAGCTCTTCTGTATTGATGAAATTCAGCTATATGTTATTTGATCCCATTATCTCTTATTTAAGCTTCTGGAAAATGAAGATATAATCAAGACCTGAGATTTTGTCTGAGTTACTTTTCTACCTGATTTCCAGGGATTTGAAGTCCCTCCACCTTCATTTCAAGGGAAACATATAGATGTTCCTCTAACTTCAGCTCAGGGATGACCGACTGTTTTTTAATGTCACATCCTTACGTCATAACCTTCTCCCAACCCTGGTAGCCAAGGGTACATACTGTATCTCTAGGCTTTTCTGATCTGGTATGAAATTGCATTTCTCATCTTGTGCTTACTCAGCCCTTGCTACATGTATGAAATGTAGCACTCTAGCGGTGACTTTGAAGTGCTAGCCTCTGGGATCTGCTAGCTCTCAATGGTTGCTTCAGAAGATAACATGGGGAAGCAGCACATACAGCCATGTCCTCTTGCCTTGTCACTTGCCTGTCAGTTAAGACCCTTTCTTTTCTGCATGAATTGACACGTGCAGTAAAACCTTGGAGTCTTCCACAACACAAAAGTATTTCCAAGTTGCCTACACTTTTAATCTTGGATAGGTTGGTCATCTTCGTTCTTTTCCAAACCTGATCTGTCACACAAGTCTGGACACTGAAGCATGTCTCTCTCTTCCAGGTGAACTGATGGCCAGATATTGGAATAAAACTCAAAAAGCAACTCTGACTCCTCTTCTGACTGTCCAGCGCATGAGAGAGCAGTGATATAAAAATACTGAGCTAACAAATCTGCTTAGGCCTTCAGAGCATTTGGCCTTTGCAATCAATAAAATTGACATCTTGGCTGTTAGATCTTTCTACAGCTTCATCCATTGTCCCAAACTGTCACGTAGCTAGGCTTCCTTATATAAACAAATGATACATTTTTAGCAGGATTCTCAGCAATGTTACTCTTTAAACAGTAACATAAATTGACAAAATGACTAAAGAAGCCTCACTTTTTTATAAAAGAGAAGAAAGAAGGATAAGGGATAAGAACAGTATATTCCAGTAGTTACTTTGCTTAGATAATGGACTCATCTGGATAAATTGGCTTCTAAGAACCAAAGCCCCAAATCACATCCACTCCAAAACATCAATATGCCTAAGCTAATTTTGGTAAATAAAGTGGATACACCTTCCCCCAAAAAAGCCCTCCTGATTTTAATTGTAGTGTTTCTCCAATAAGGCTTTTAAGCTATTACATTTGGAGTCACCAGAATCTCTATATATCACAAGAGACAAAATCAAAAGGCAACATTTAATGCAAAAATTATGTCTAAGCAATTACTGTAAATGAGTTTTCAAAGTTGAGGCCTTAAAGCCTACAGAATCATTAGAATCAAAGTTCATTGAAAAATCTGGATCAGATTATTCATTTTCGGTTCTAAACTAGCTACAGGGCTAAGTTCACTTTCTAAATTATTTAATGTTGATGAATTTATGTGCATTTTTCCATATAATCAGTTATTAGGATCCTGACTAGTACACTCTATCGTATTTTAAATATAAACGTTGGTGACTATATGATCATCCTGTAAGAAATGTAGAAGGTTTCTTTGCTGTTATTAAAAATTTCCAATAGCTAATTACTGCAGGAATTCAAATGTGGGGCAATCCAATTAAATAAATATCCAAAATCTGTATAAATATTAAACTAATGCATGCACTTTGCAACTATCTGTACAAATTTCCTATTTGTAGCAGAACCTTTTCAAACAGATAAGTGATAAAGCCTCAGTATGAATCTTACAAAAACAACATAAAAAAAACCTAAGTTGCAGTGAAACACTTAGTAGTTGATTGGTTGGCTTTTATTGGATACAAAGAAGGAAAGAAAGAAGTCCCTGTAGATTTTAATCTGCTAGTCTTTGTCAACTCTAGGGGGCAGTTCTTGTTTCCATTTCAAGGCCAGCCGCCAATGCTGTGTGAAGACATTTCTGTGGCTATGTGGCCAGCATGATGTTATGGAGCACTGTTTCCTCTGCATTGAGATGGTGTCTAATTATCCACTTGCATTTTCATGCTTTCAAACTGCTAAGTGAACAGGAACTAGGCGAAGACAGGTACTCACCCTGTCACAGGATGTTTGGGTCTTGAATTCAGCTTCTTAACTGCTGAGCCATCATGCCTTCTATTGGATAAATAGCATTTTATTGAGGAACGTCTGTGAAGGACACATTTCTCATTAGTGTTATGGCATATCAAACTTGTTAAGTGATTTCTCAGTGTTAGAACTTTGTAACTTTAAGGCATAAAGCATTAAATTGATATGATTAGAGAAGTTTAGCAGACAAATAACATTTACAGAAAGGGATTGTTTCAGCTTCATTGCATCAAAAACATGAAGGAAAATGAACCGATTACATTCAAGCATAGGATCAGACAAAATGTATGCTACTGCAGATATTTTAACTACCCAGATTCCATTGATCTACAGTAAAGCTTTTTTCTTAAATTGATTCTCCATCTTGTCTCCTCACTCTTTTGACAGCACACAGCAGGAAGCGATGTTGACATGCAAAAAACAGGATCTTGCTGTAGGCAGGGCTAAAAATAAAAAAGATACTGATTAAAACAAAAAAAAAGAATCTGATGCTACAATTTGATTTTAAGATTATTGATCTTGTCAGTCACTTATGGATGCATACTGGCTGTTTAAGACTGTAAAAACTCCAAGGTTAATTGTAAATTATCACAATTTAAAAAGCAAAGAATTCTGTACGATTAGAACAAAACACCTTCCATAAATAATATAAAAATGATCATTGCACAATGTCCTATGTACATGATGATCCAGTTTAAACACCAAATAATCTTCAGTGTTTCAGGAATTTGATATTTGCACATTTGTTTTTCACATCTCTCAGAGTTATTCTGGAAACTTCTCTACTTCTGCTAATAGGTTTAACCAACCTAAATGTATAAAAATATTCATTTTAGGTCACATATTTTAGAGAAGGGCAAATATGTTTCTGTGTAATACATTTGTATTTATATCACATCCATGGGAGATATGACATACCATTATAGTAGAATTAGGTCCTTGTGTCATATGTTGGTATAATTAAGAGTGAGAGGTTTTCTTTAAAAAATGCCTGTTAACAATTTCTCATTTCAAAAGGCAAACAATTTAAAAGCGACAATATTTCTACTTCTACATTTGGGCAGAATTGCAGTTCTTTTTCAAGCAGTGACAAAGATCACAGGATCTAAACATTATTCTTATCTGACATTTGTAGTTCTTACTGTATTCATGGGACTAATCTGCCCTGCCCTTTTGGCCCATTAGTGGAAGATAGAGATAAGCGCCTGGAAAATCAGGAGATCCAGACTGTTCAAATAGAGATTCAGTGTAAGCTTGAGTTCTCTACAAGAATCTGAACAACTAACAGTCAAGGGAAATTAATGGGAGATAAGAATAGAAGGAATTCAAAGTGGACTGGATTTAGATCTCACATGGGCATGAAGGGACTCATGACTGAGGATGTGTTTGACCCCTCCCTCAGGCTCAGCCTGGTCATCTCCTATAGACAGAAATGAATAACATTTCCCTCTATAAATCCTGATTCATCTTCAAAGTGATCTCAAGGATTCTGCTCTACTTTGCATTCATGACACTTTGTCAACATGAATGTTTCTCTCTGCTTTGAGTAATAGTGTAGTATGTTGCAATGATTTGTATAGTCTGTAATGCCTTTTCTAGTTACCTTTTACCATGAGTACTGTAATATCATAATGGCTGTAACAATTGCTTTATACCATTCCACTGTTTTTCTGTAACCTGAGGGAGAAAGTTTTCACTTCCTGTTCTCCAACAGCCCCGATAATCCATTGCCAACATGTCTTGATCTGAACAGGTTTCTCTTACACCATCATGGAGGCAAGGTGGCAGAGAGTGCAGACATGGCCAAACTTTTAAAATTATCACATGCAATTCATCACCATTTTCATCTACTAAAAAAAAATGTACTTGAAAATTATACAAGGGTGCCCAAACAAATGCCTCTTTACCATAACTAGATGTTGAACATGAATCATATGCATATGTTTACATATAAAACATTTACCAAGAAATTCCACTTACTAGTACAGGTGTTTATTTTTTCTATATACCATGATGAGAGCTGAAGTTTCATTGAACAGTTTCAGAAGGGAAATAGAATAGAAATAGGATGAAATGCCTTTTATAATAGGCTAGCCTAAATAAGCATCATAAATATTTTCTTCACAAATGTTCATACCTATCAAGTATTTGTCATTCTCCAACCCTGTCTGAGTTTTGTGTTTGATCTTAACTCTTCATTATATGTAACAATGTATTTTAATAAACTTTTAATCAGATAATGTATAGTTAATCATTTGGGGAATAAATTTCGACAATGTTCAGATCAATAGATACTTTATCAAAGAAGATGTTCAAAACTAAACAGATTTATTGGGCTATAAAGTATTGTGAGAAGGAGTTCACTGCTGGGGATACTAATGTCCTAATAAAATTAGTAAGTCCTGAAAATGCCATTAGAGTCTGTGTCTGTTTTGTTGCCAAGATTAACATGTTACTTCCCTATTGTTACCAACTAATTTAGCATTTGCAGAATGGATACCAGAAAAAGTAAGCACAAGAAAAGATGCCTGGGTAATTAAAATTAATAACAAATTGTTAATGAAATCCCTATGCTTACATCATCAACAAGGAGGAAATGACAGCATCTGTTCACAAATGTATCACGAAAATCCTCCCCTCCAAAAAAAACCCCAAGTAAAAATATTCAAGAGTATTTTGTCACGCTAACATTAAATATTATAAATAGTTTGATTACAGCAAGAAAGATTTAAATATACCTTAGATGATTTTTCTTTGTGATATGCAGTACTATTGCATTGCAGTAAACGTAAACATTTAACTTTGGTTGGATCAAGTTACAATTGTTGTTTTTTAGCACCGCAGTAAAATGTAAGTGAAGTTATTGTGAACTACATTTTTTTAAATAAGGTCAGTTTGATTTTTGTAAGAAATAATTGATTTGAAGATTTGGTCTAATTCCCCAGGCTCCCTTCCTATTTTAAATTTCAGAAGAAGGACATGTTTTGATTATTGTTAAATTGAAGATGTGCGAGAGCTTAGTACCAAAACACAGGAGAAAATGAACATGGTATATTTTCTTTTTACATCCCTGTCAGTAAAATCAATCATCAAATGAATCAAAATACTTTCAGCTTCTTATATGGGAAAAAGAATAGCCTTTCTTGTTTTACTTTTTTGTTAACTATTCTATATTTTTCTAGATCAGCACCAGTGTTTTAAGACCTGGAGAGTTTGCACTATTTTTCACACAAGGTTGTAAATGATCCTTCTCTCACTAGCAGAACACCCTCAGGTTGAGAAACTATAAATCCTATCCTTCTTTCTTTTTGCTAGCATGTGGATAAAATGATGCATTATAACAGTTGTTTAATTAAAATGTGGGCGGGAAATAAATAAATGCAAACCAACCTTGCTAATTCCACAAAAATGCTTCTCTCTCTTGCTTTATAGTAAGCAAAAGGTGAGCTTGTAAAGTCTTCTGCAGAGATGTGACAATGAACATTTGCTATGGAAAGACAAACACCATTACAAAAATAACACAGTTATTTGAAATGAAAGCAAAATAACAACATTTGCTGGCAATAAAAATATGAATAAATAGAAGCAAGAAACAAGGCAGAAAAATGAATTAATGGACAAGGAACTGAGACTGGCAAAGATGAAACAAATAGAAAGCCTATGTATAGGTTATACAGTTCAGTTGGGCAAGGTAATGGTGTTTTTATCAACAATAATTGCATAGCAATCAAACCCATGAATATTAAGAGTGTGGTTCCAAAAGCAAGAAAAAAATAGGAAAGCAGCAAGAATTTGTTGGAAAGAAGCTCATATAAATAACTGTTGTAAACCGCCCCGAGTCTTCGGAATGGGGCGGTATATAAATTAAAAATTAAGAAATTAAAAAGAATATATAACTCCTTCTTTGAAGAACAAGATTTCTTCTGTATGGGTAGATAAATTTACTGGATAGAAATAGTATCATACATCGCGCAAGCAGAAAAGCTTCTATTTCCTTATGTAAATAGAATCTGATGCCAACCTTAGCAATATGAAACTTCAACCATTTTTTATTCATTGGAAAGCTCATAGTAATTAATTCCTGAAGGGAATTCCTTGTTTTCTTTGAAGGTTGGTGCCAACATCGTTCAGGCAATTTCAGGTCAACTAGAAATGTTTGACTGTTATGCCACAAAGATAAAGCCACTGTCATTTTCTTTCCCAAATAGTTCTTAAATGCGGTAATCAATACTGAAAACCTTCAAAAGTCAGTTGCGTGCTAGTCGTGTAAGCACTTTTTTTTCCAAGCATCATAGATAATTTATCTCCAAGTCTTGAAAAAAAAATATGTCTACATTATCTTTGAATAGACAGTGATAGTTTTATTGGGGCAAAGAATAAGCAAGCCTTCTTAAAGATTTTTACTTTAGACAATGTTAATTTCAGTCTGCTGATTGATCTTAAGTGGGTTTTCTTACCCTCAGTAAAGTTTCAAATATGGAATCTTGATGGAAATTATTCATGAACTGAAAGTGAAAATATTTTTTTCCCCTCCTCCTCCCCAGGTCTGCTAGACTTTAAATTGATCTTGGCTAAATTAGAATATTATCGCAATTAATACCTTACATCCCATGCCTCATTCTTAAAATGGAGAAATTAGTTCTCTCATGTAAGACTAGAATTTTTTTTATAAAATTATATTAAATCATTTTAAAGAAGAGATTTGCTAGATGTGTATGCTCATGTGCATATACTGTATATCTGTGTATGTGTCTGTGAGAAAAATGTTTAAACATATTGTCACCAATTTTGCAGTTTATGTTCTGTTTTCACTGTTCTTTTAACATTTACATCATGTCAACTATATATGCAACATTTGTCTTGTAGAGTTTTAATTATTATTTTGACTTCATTTGTTTTACAGATGCATCACATTTTAATTATTCAAATATATTAACTGTATCCAGTAATTTGCTTTTAATCAAGGTACAATAAATTGGATTTCATAATGGATTTATAATTCAAAATAATTATTCAGCAATTGTCTAACTACTTCACAGTAGAACATAGCAGAGTTAATATGGGAAAAAAATGAAAAACTTGTTTTTTTTACCATGTTCACATTCTTAAATAACTGATTTTCATAAAGTAGTTGATCTTTTTGTAAAAACACAGATATTAATATTGCCACACAAATATGAATCTAAATATTAAATATGGTGCCTTTAAATGCCAGGAAAACATTCAGCAGTCCTAGTATTTGTAATAGTGTTTTTTTTTTTAAAAAATGGTAATAGTGATATTTATTTATTTATTTATTTTTACATTTATATACCGCCCCATTCCGAAGACTCGGGGCGGTTTACAGCTTATAA
>JANHFL010001686.1:188721-213539 GCA_032468155.1 Oxyrhabdium leporinum | reverse complement strand
ACATTTAACCAACTTACATAATTCTAATGTTAATACAAACATTTATATAATATTAAAGTCTTCCATTATTGCTTATTCAACTTATCGATCACCATATTGCTTATTCAACTTATAAGATTATTATATGCCATTTTTGTACCAATCACAATATTTTAAATTTCATATCTTTAGTGTAGATAAAATATTATCAATCATATTTATTACATTTAACCAACTTACATAATTCTAATGTTGATACAAACACTTACATAATATTAAGGTCTTCCATTATTACTTATTCAGCTTATCACTCATCATATTATTTACTCAACTTATAAAATTATTTTTATATCAATCACCATGTTTTGCATATCATACATTTTAATACAAATAGGCTATTATCAATAATCTCTATTACATTTAACAAATATGCACTTCATATTAAATTTGTAATTTAATTATACCATCATTCAAATTTTAATTTTTCATCTTGCTCTTACATCTCCTTATTGTATAGGTCTATGTGTTTTATTTATCCGCCTTTCTCTAAATCCCATTCCTCTATTTCTTTTGTTGTTGTTGTTGTTGTGTCCCTGCTATATTAAACCTGTTTCCTTTTCTAACCATCGTCTCTTAGCCGCCTTAAAACTTTAATTATTCGTTTCTTAGCTTGTCTCCCATATTCCTCTGTTGGATCTTTATTTCTATCTGCTTCCACATCTTGGTTGCCCATTTTAAGCTTTTCTCTTTTCTCTGTCTTTTTCCATTGTCTAATTTGGAAAATATCTACTCTTGCCCCTCTCTCTCTCCTGTAAGAATCTTCTTGTTCCCCCAGTTTCTTTTTTAATTTCCTTAGAGTACTCTCCCTTTGGTTTGTACCATCAATCCCTCTTATTTGGATTATTATCTCCTTTTCCCCCCCCTTGTTCCATTTGTTTTGTCTGACCCATTTTTTCATCTCCTCTTTCAGTTGGCTCCTCCTCTTCCTAGCATTTTGAAAAATCACTGTCTTTTGTATTGTATTTCCCAGCTTTTCATTTATAGTCTCCATTCGTTTTAAGATTTCCTGGCAGTGTTTTGTCAATGTCTCTTTTGTACTTTGAACTGATGACACCACCTCTTCCCAAATTCCACTTCATTCTTCTTGATGAGACATCTTGTTAAGTTTTATTGAGTCCCTCTTTTATCCAGTACTCCAAATATTTTCTTTATGTCCCAACTTAATCTATCTGCTCTTCTGGAGAGCTCCTTGTATCTTCCAGCACCTCTTTAGGTCCTTCTATCAATCCAATCTTATATTGTACTCCTCAGGGGTCTTTTCAGTGGCATTTCCTTTCATATTATCGCATTAGATGAGCAAGATTTTAATAATGTGTTATTCTTCCTTTCATTAGCAGGTGGCAGTCTTTAGTTAAATTTCAATATTAGTCATTTTCAATCCGCTCCAATCTTTCACACTTTAAAAATAATATCAGTTTTGGGTAAATAGTCCCAGCATTTCAAGGTGCCTGTCCAACAAAACACCTGTCCAGTTTAAAAGTCCAATTTTCTGTATTTTAAGCAAATTTTCTGTCTTTTTCCCCTCTAATTCTTCCTTTGTTGCTAATTAAGTAGTTGTGGATCCTTTTGAAAATTCTTTTGGGGTTTCAAATAAAATAAAAAGTTCTTCTCACCCAGTTCCAAGCACTGTTCACCTACTTCGCTCCAGTGCACTCTTAGATCTTTTTCAGCTGTCCCAACTTCACAGCAGCCATCTTAGACCGCCTCTTCTCTTTGTTGTGGCATAGAAGGAAAAAAGCCCGAGGGTTCACCAAGAGATTGCGATCTCCCCTGTGACCACACCGAACGCCCCTCCTTAGCTTCGTCACCCCTCCAAGGCGGCTTTTGGCTCCTTAAAGAGGCCACAAATGAGAAGCCGGCAAAGAAACGGAGCACTCAGTTTATGTGTCTGGTGTCATCACAACGTCAGCTGGAAGTCGTATTTATTTGTTTTTTTATGGAGGCTGTGGTGCGTCATTCCTGAAAGGACTATTGCTCGACCCAATGAAGCTAAACAGTTTTTGTCCAGTTTTCAATATTCCCTTCTTAGGGAAGATCATGGAGAGAACTTTACAAGGCAGCTGCAGAGGATTTTGGATGAAGTGGATAATCTAGATCAGGGGTCCCCAACCCCCAGTCTGTGGACTGACACCGAGCTACAGCATGCCAGAAACCGAGCCACGCAAACAAACAAAGTCCCATCTGCGGGATGCAGGCAGCTTGCGAAACCACACTCCCTCCGGTCCGTGGAAAAAAATATCTCCATGGAACTGGTCCCTGGTGCCCAAAAGATTGGGGGCCACTGATCTAGATCCTTTCAGGCGAAGTTCAAGCCAGGGTTTGGGGCGGAGGTTCCCTTTAGAAATTAGAGAGGCACCAACCCTATTGGCCTTTCGCAAAGCTTTAAAAATATATGTTCATGGTTCTGGGGTTCAGAATGTATTAAAGGCCCTGTTACTTGGCTTTACTATTAGTTGATTAATCATCATAGCATTGTGTTTCAATGGACTTGTTATGGCTAAACATAACATGGTTCATTTGATGAATTCAGCCAGTGTGGTTATTTTTAAGCTTTTGTGATTAGTAGAAATGGAACTTTTGATACACCTCTGAAATATTTTGAACCTGACTTTTGTTATTAAACAATGTCTGTGCCGGAATAGATTATTACAATTATTGTTTTCCCTGGCATTAAAATCAATTACATGAAAAGCTAATGCTACATTTCAGCACTGACAGTAAATGATGGTAAATTATCAGGTATTATTTCAAAGTCTTTTTGAGGAAAGTCATTAATTAAAGTATGAGGGCAGCTATTTTTAATTTTAATTATTTGTCCGCTGCTGATGCACATTTTTATATGTGGGAGTGATTCAAAACAATGAGAAATGGGAGTCAACTTTTTTCAATCATGAGCCATAATATACATTTTTTAAATACATATTTGAATAATTTCTTACTACATGGGAATGGGTTACTAAATAACTGATTTTTTTTAACTTTATTTTCTGATTTTCTGGATACTACAATTGTATTTCTCCTCACACAAATAAGATGAATGAGAAAATGTGATATTTGCTGAAACAGTGGTTTTAATCACTGTCTTACTTTAGTTCCCCTCCATGTATTTGGAATACAGTACAGGTACTCCTCGACTTACAACCACAATTGAGCCCCAAATTACTGTTGTTAAGTGAGACATTTGTTAAGTGAGTTTTGCCCCATTTTATGACCTTTCTTGCCACATTTGTTAGGTGAATCACTGCAGTTGTTAAGTGAATTTGGCTTTCCCATTGACTTCGCTTATCAGAAGGTCGCAAAAGCTGATCACATGCCCCAAAACATTGCAATGGTCATAAATATTCAGTGTGAATTTTGATTACATGACCCTGGGGATACTGTAAGAGTTGTGTGAAAAACAGTCATAAGTCACTTTTTTCAGTACCATTGTAATTTGATAGTGTTTAAAAATGTCACTGGGTACCTGTGTTCTTCCAAGCATCATTATATTGATCAATATAACACCAGGGAACCAGAGCCCTCCAATCCTTCTTCTTCAACTTCTTCTCTCATTCATTCACCTGGCTTTTACTGTTTTCTTTCTTTGCTGTTTTCTTTTTTTAATATGATTTTATTAAATTTCAAAACCATAAATAAAAAATAAGCAAGAAAAAACTAAAGATCATCAAATCCAAAAATTCCAAAATGTCCAGGAAGAAAAAAAGAAAGAAAAGATTGATGGTGTTATGTGCTTGGCTTGGAAACTATCTGAATTAAACAAATTAAATTCATAAAATCTTGTCCCACTGCTACTGTCAAGGCAGTGCTGTGTATTGAAGTCCAAAGAGTTTCAGCACAACCTCCACTCACCCTTTTGTCTAACCAACTATAACAAAAGGCTTGAGATCAATTTTCCATATATTTTCCTTTCTAGCATTTTCGCACAAGCACAGGGGCCACCTTTTCTTTGGGGGGGGGGGATAAAAAAATATTGATCCATTGCTTGTGACAGGAATTGACTTAGTGGCTTGTTACCTGAGCCTAACATTGTGAGAGAGAGTGACTTACTCAAAGTTACTTAGCTAGCTAAAGGGGTACTAGAACTCACAATCTCCTGGTTTGTAGCCTGGTGCCTTAACTACTAGATCAAACTAGCTCTCTCAGTTTTACATACCTAATATATTTTATGTGTAGTGCATTGCATAAATCACATTGGTATCACTGGTTTGCTTTTTTTAAATGTACAACCTTATATTTTTGGTGGGAGAGATACATTTCCTGTTGCTACTGGACATGGTTTATAATATGGTGACATCACAGAAGTGGTGTAAGAGTTGTAAGAATAGTCTTGGAAGACAAGAGGAAGAACCACTGCCTAGATAGCAGACAGACAAGATTTCTCAGCCCATAGAAAGAATAGGGATGGAGAAAAGCATCCTTCATCACAAGTATAAACAAATTTAGTAACTTGTCACCCTCTTTAAAGTTAGAAACATCTCTTCATCCCATATCTCATATCTTATCTATAAACAAATCTTTATAAGTGTTTTCTAATTTCATTCTTCAAACAGTTCCTTCACTATTTTCATTGTTATACAGTATTATTTTGCAACATTTTAGAGATTTGTAAAACTTTACCTACATTTTTAGTCCTCTCTAGGATCCATGAAATTGCTTACCTTAGTTTTGTCTTGTAAAAACCAGATAGGATCTATTTCCCATGAGGAGCTGTTTGTACTTTGTAATTAATCCTAATAGCCTGTTGTAAATTGTTGCAATATTCCAGTTTTATTTGGACCCCTAGTCCCTTTATAATTTTATGAGATCAAAATCCTTAGCTTTTTGTTATTTATTTCACGTTCTTTAAATTTTTAAGTTTATGACACAAATTTTCTTTTACCCAGGATTGAAGGCAGACTTATCCAGCATTTTTAAACTTGTTTTTCTGAAAGTCAGGTGAGGTTTGTGAAATTAGTGTCTTTTAAAAATCTTCATTGTGGTTGTAAGCAAGATAGCTAATTCTGTTGTTTTCCTGGTGCTCAAATCCATGGAAGATCACTGTTCTGCAATCTCCTTGTGAGGAGCAGCCCTGGAGAACACAGATAGGCAATCTCCTGCCATCTTATCTGGGGAGGTTTCAAATCACCTATTCCTTGATCTTTGCTGTGGTTGTTGGCTCTACTTTCACACAGCAATCTTCAGTCTGATATACCTGTGCTGGAAGTAATTTGAATACAGTTTGATAACATCAATAATAGCATCTTGCTGGACAGATTGGGGTTAGGGTTAAGGTTGGAGGTGGAGGTGATTTCAGTGGTTTCTCTCCTACATGAGTGTATGATACCAGTCAGTGTGCAGGAGAGAAGAGCCTATTGCTGCCCTATTGTGTTGTGCTCTATGCTCATGAACATCTAGGTGAAACTACTAGAAGAAGGCATATGCCATGTTGGGGGTGAGATATTTCAGTATTTCATCATATTCAATTACACATCACCATCCCATGCCAGGCTATTGGTAGTGATGCAAGATTGGGAGGCTCTGAATGGAGCTACTGTTTGTAGATGAGTGATCTGATTAGGTCCTGCCCCTTCCATTGACTCAGGATGGGTTTGCCCTCCTCCTGAAAATCAGGTATACAAATTAGGGGTCCTTCTGGCCTCAAAATTACCATTTGCAACAGTGATTCATGTTTCATCAAATATGATTAGACTACTGCAGCAAGGTTTACATGAAAATGCCATTAAAGATGATTCAGAAGCTGCAATTGATCTTAATTGTAGCAATCCAGCTATTGACTGGAGGAAATAAATTCAGTAGAATTCACCTGTGTTGAAGAAATTTCATTGGTGATCAGTAGGCATCTACTCTCAGTTTAACTCAAAAAGCCCTACATGGCTTGGAATCTATGTACCTGCAATGCCATCTTTCCAAAGCTACTCTGCACTGTGTGTTCATGAGAAGCTGTCTCATGTCACCACCCCATGTAAGGCTAAGCTGGAGGCATGCCTTCTCAGTGGTAGACTCTACATCAGGGGTGGGCTGCTGCATGGTCGCAAAGATTTGGACGAACTCCACCTCTGAGCTCTGGCTGGGCCCGCCCGCTCGCCCTTGCTCTAAGCTATCGCTAAATAACTCACCTTTCCACCGCCCACGCTGCCCAGGTGAGCTCTGCACCGCCTCTACTGTACTGTACGGTGCTGCTTTAATCAGCTGCCTCCCTGTAGCTTCGCACGAGCCCCAAATCAGGGTTTGCTCACGTGCGACCAGTGAACCTCTTGCCGAAGCAAGAGCAGCCTGCCTCTGCCCTACATTATAGAACGCCTTGCCTGCTGAAGTGAGGGAAGCCCCCACCAATCTTGAATTCCCCAAAGCAGTGAACATCATTTTATTCCAACAACTTTTGGGGTCTGATAGTGGTCTTGGATCGCTTTTCTAATTGCATCTATTGTGGTGCCTTTTTTGTATGCAAAAGCAGAGTAGTATAGAAGTGTTATACAAAAAAATAACAATGAAGAAACTTTAATGACTTAGTTCATACACAATTAGCATGTGCATAGTAGATACTAAATTATAGCATAACTTATCACATGAATCCAAAATTCAGCATGTTGGCCCTTCAAGAGTGACTTGTTTGTGGAATTATATATGTTTTCATATGTAGGATTCTTGTTATGATTTGATTATATCCTTTGCCTGGCATTTTGCTTGGTATGTTATACATAAATGAATGCTAATGTATGTATGTTATGTATGTTATACATAAATGAGTGATGGATTTTAACATCTTATTCAAACAAAGCAATTCAATTCAGTCCAAATATAGATACACACAAGGATTAAATCTTTAGATTCCTAGAGATTTTAGAACAATCTTGCACTACACTGTTTGGCTTTCCCCCTTCCCCCTCCTATATTCTCCATGTGAAGAATATCAGTAGAACAGATATTTCTAAACAGTATTTTTTTTCCATGAGGGAAAGGCAACTTTAAACAGTTGTGCTGTTAAACATTTATTTCCTAATATGGAAAGTTATTCTTTGCTTCATTGTCGTATCTTTTTAATATTTTGACTTCTTGAAGAAAAAGAAACCATCCATATTATTTTAAAAGATATGGCAAATTGATATGTACATAGTTTCCTAAAATAAGTTTTGATACTTCTGGCCTGGCAAGAGGTGGAAAAATTAGTGTAGGCACAGAATTAAAGTGGAAACAACAGGTCATAGCTTCTTGAAAGAGGAAGTATGTGCAGTACATGTATATAGAAAAGAAATGACCCCCTAGAAAATTCTTCATCTCAAAGACCTTCTTGGCCATATAATGCAAGAAAATGGTTTTAGAGTTTCCATTTAATTTTTTCTTTGACTGGGGCGCATTAAGGCATCCGTATCATAGTCATTATGCTTTTTAAGAAAAAAGTGTCAGTGGATCTTGTAAAATTGATCATGGTTAAAATCTTGAGATGTCTAAAAAAATAGCTTATGACCATCAAATACTTACAAACTGCAGGTTAACAACTATCAGTTCTAATTTTCTTCCAGTGTCTGGCACTGGTGTAAACTGCACAGATTCTTTTCACTGAAAAGCTTCTGGTTGCTGCAAATGCTATAAGACTTTGACTTAACTTGGTACACTGAACAGATGGCCTTGCATATTCACTGCATTTAATGATGCCTAGGTAGCTTTCCTAAAGTTTTTCCAATACTTTTTACAGCATTTCAGCAAGAATAACATTTTTATTACCCAAAAAATATTTTGGATGATACTGTATGTTTTTCTGTCATCTAAAGAATAGATTAAGTGAAATAGACATGTCGAATAACTATGATGACAAGCCATTTTTAAAAAGCTATTGCCCATAGAAGTGGGTCAAAAGCAGTAATTTAATGTACAACTTGAAAATATCAAACGAAAGTAGGCAGCGAAGCTGGAAATTTCAATTTGTTCTACAGTTTGAGGCCCAACTCACTGATAAGAACTTGGCAGTGGACACTCAGCTTATCAAAGCTTGAGGCTCAAACTTGACTCCAAGGTCTCAGAAACAAGATACAGCATGATTATTACATAAAAATAAACAAGTAAAACAAGGCAAACAAGTACAGTATCTGCTACTACTAAGTTATTTTGCCTAGATGGCATTGAACATGAAGGTTATGGCTCATGAACAGAAAAGAGATCTCAGGTTCTTATTGGTACTCAGTCTAAAACTGAACTTTATCAGAGGAAGCAATGGATCATAGTTTGTACATAGGTGGAAGGGTTTCAAACCATAAAGGTACTTTGAAAACCATCCACATGTCTATATTACTGAAAGATGTTCTTTTTCATTTTGGGCAGGCCGTAATTTGTGGATCCATTGAATGTTGTACAGCAGTTAAGCTATTGGTATAGCCCTTACTTGTTATTAAATTTCGAAGATGTAGATTTATTTTTTTCATTAGGAATATTTTGTATCTGTAATAAGCTTTACTTATTTGCCCTTATTTGTCTTTGACTTCCCTGAGTGAGTACTAGAAGTTGTAGACAGCTATTTATTGCTGTGGCCTAGGTATAAACCTAACACTTTAATTTCTTGAATTAAATCTTCCCATTGATTAGTATTAAGGCAAATTGTAACTGATCCTCTGCAGGGAAAAAAAAAACAGCAAATTAATTCAGTAATTTTTTGAAGGACCAATAGCTGGCAGAGCTTTTCTTCCAATAGACGTTAGGTAAAGTCTTTCCATGACTGTTATTTTATTCTTCTCTTAAAGTTCTACAAATTGTTTTTGGAAATGGCACATCATTCACATTATCTCCTTGGTGGAGTGAGCGACAGATCACCTCAACCACGATACTATACTACTATTATTTGTTGACTATTTTAAACTCAAATTGTTTCGTATCATCAACACAATAATTAAATTGGATATCTGATTGGAAGTTAATACTACTTATGTGTAACATACAATGAACATGAATTTGGGCAAACTCTGGGAAATGACCAGTGTGTGTGTGTGTGATGTGCCATGGTCCTGAGGTTGTGAAGAATCAGACACGACTTAGTGACAGAACAACAACAATATGAAAAATAGGGTGTTTTTTTTTCCAACTGCTGTATTCCAGTTTCCGGACTGATTCCACAAGGTCCCCTTTGTAATATCAGTTATTTGTGCTGATGGGATAGGCTTCATAACTCATTTCCACTTCTGTGTACACACAGAGGTTGCTATCTGAGGTCTTTATATCAGGTTTTTTTTCTTTCCAACATCCATAAAATTCAGTTTAGAGTCATCCTAATAAAACTCACCATGTGTGAATATTGTACTAATCCTTGTGAGATGCAGCCCATTTTGTGTCATAGGCCACCATCGTAGGCAACTTTGATTTTGCTCTCAGACACTAGATCTCTGCCACTTGCATAGCCATTCACTTCCAGAACATATGAAGGATCACTAACAGAGCCCCTAGGACCTTAACCTTTCTTCATAAATTTTCAAGAATATAGTGATGCTATTGTAACTCTTCTTTGCAACATCTTTTGTCTTCACATGTATTACAAGAAAGGGATAATTTTCCATTGAAATTGTGATGCTTTCATGAAATTGACATAAACTTGCTGCTGCAGACATAAACTTCAGGAGCTGATAGATTTGGTGACGTTCATTTGTTTTGATTTACTCTAATAGTGAGTCAACAAACTTCTAATTTATTTATTTTAGTGCCATTTAAATTCAGTTACAGGATTCTAGGTAACTTTTTTTTGGAGTCCATATCAAATGATAATTATAGCATTTATTTCTTAAAGCACCAGGAACAAGAAATAATTAGAAGTCTACTAAAATAGCACTGGAAGAGAAAGAGTCATCCACATTACAGTGAAGAGAGACTTCACTGGATTCAGGCTCAAGGCTGACTCAGCCTTCCATCCTTCCGAGGTCAGTAAAATGAGGACCCAGATTGTTGGGGGCAATATGCTGACTCTGTAAACAGCTTAGAGAGGGCTGTAAAGTACTGTGAAGTGTTATATAAGTCTAAGTGCTATTGCTATTCCATTCTTGTGGTATATTTAAAACTGTATAGAGTAAGGAAGATGATTTTGACAGAGATATGTAAGCTCTGTTATCAAAGTGATGAGGGGGAAACCATATGTTAGAAAATATGCAGAAGAGGCTCAGACAGACACCTCCCTAATTCAGATGAGTATAACAAGGGGAGGAGGTACAACACTGTCAGACTTGCAAGATTATATTATTATAGCCTCTATCAATAAAAGTAGTTTTAGCCTTTATATGGAGTTGATTCCTGATCTGGTCTGCCTAGTGGGACTGATGTGATTTTTGATTACAATCTCAGAAGTGAAAATAAAAACTTTGAAAATGAAAGCTAATGTGGGAACATGGAAATTGGTATTTCATCGATTGCATGGTTTGTTATAAATATGTGATATATAAACCATGTTTTAGTAAAGTAAACCTTCAAATTTCCATGTAATTATTTTGTTTAATTACTGGGCTCTTGAATACATTATAATACATCATTCTGTCATACTTAATATTATTTGGGTCTAGTATTTTTAAATTGTGGGAAATTATCTTAACTACATACAGTGTCTTTGTCTGTCAACTGGGTTAACTGTTCAAATATTTTTGAAATATTTTAATACTAAATATACATGCTTTTTTGTTTTCTCTGTTCAATTTATATTTTTGTGCAAGCAGATTCTGAAGAGTGGGTTTAAGGGTCAGAGATATTTTTTCCTTTAAATTTTTTAAATATATATATTTATTTCTCACATATTAATGATAATTTCTGATTGTTGCATCATGATTAACTACAACTGAGGGATTAATTAGATGGTATATGGAGGAAAGATTCTGGAAAATATTGATTATTAGAAAAAAAATACATTGTAAAGGTCTATGGTGAGAAAAATAATAACAAATATTTAATAGTTGATTCTAAAACATCAAATTTAATTGTGAGATATCGGGTAATATTTCATTATTTATTGTTATGTAAAAATATAATCAGGATGTGTGTGTGTGTGTGTACACACTTCATTAACTGGTGAGATTAAACATTACATAAATTCTGTTTACAAACAATTTTGCTGATTTTGACTCATTGGGTAAGTGTGTTATTACATAATCTATGCTATGGCATGCTTTAATAATAATGAATGCTGACAAATTATAGTTATACTTTTATAGGTGATTGACAATACTTAACCTTGATCCCACAGCTCTTGATCCCGCTGTGAAAATGTGGGACTGAAATTAAAATATAAATGTATGGAATGTTCATGCATTTGAGCTCTACAACAGGTTGCTTGGATTATTTGATAAGATCACGGCATTTCTTCTTACTTGTTTTATACCGGTTTCCCATAATTAAAACTGAAATTAACTTGACCTGTCAAATTAACCTGGGAATAATCAATATATATATATATATATTAAAGCCCAATTTTAATTATATTTTATCTGTTTTGTGCTTTATGGGCAAGAAGGCAGGATGATGATGATGATGATGATGATGATGATGATGATGATGATGATGATGATGATGATGATGATGATGATGATGATGATGGAGGAGGCGGAGGAGGGGGAAGGAAGAGTTGTTTTTAGAGGGGGTTAAAATTTGATAAATCTTTTTTTGTAGCAAACAGTATGTAACAATCTGACATGCTAGCCTTTAGCAACAACTAGGTAAAAATAGCAAATTGTGTGAAATTTGTTATTAACTGTTTTTTGGTGAAAAAAAATCTTGGTCATCCTGGAGTACTTGCTGTTTCTTTGTTGTGGAACTAGAGTTGTGCTATTCCATTTCAGATTGCAAAATATCATAAGAGTAGCTGTCCAACGAGTATTAATTGTATCAGAAAGTATTTCTAAATCATACAAATTGAAGATTTGTAGTTCCATCACAAATGACTTTATTGACTAGTGAAAAAAACATAGCTCTGCATATATTATTTTGAAGTAAAATAATTAAACTGCAAATGGAACCTGATACAAGTTGAGTCAGAACTGTAATATGAAGTCCTGAATATGTAATAGCTGAAAATCCAAGGTGGGAACCAGTGGTTTTTTTAACCTGCAGAGGAATATGATTTTATATGCCAAAACCATTAAGTGAACCCCAAAAATCTGTTAATTTTGAAAAGTTAGGGGGGGGAATTAAAATTACAGACATATCTGTATAAAAGCTTTGAATTCTTTACTCTACAGCTGACAGTTAGCTGTATTACACCATCATTCTGGTTTGCATTAAATGTTCTAATTTGGCTATGTTGTGTCTGAAAGTGTCTGAAGGTGGTAAAGTACAGAGAAAATCACATTGATTGTTACTAGCTTCCAAAAGGAAGGTGTAATCGGACAATGTAAGCTTTTAAATGTGCATTACATGCATGTAAAAAATAATGCTTGCCATTTTGGAGCCAATAACCATTACTGCAGATGCCATTGATTGAGTATTTGGAAAACTGATTTGGTGATGAGCCTGGTGTGATGTCTGAGAACATTGGAAAAAAAAAAGATAGAAGAAATTGGTGAATGACCAAAAAAGAAAAAAGAAAGAAAAATGAAATAGATGATTCAGAAAGGTAGTGATTTTAAGCATAGTTAAGTGAAAATGTTTATATGCACTTACTAAAACATTTTGATGAAAGTGATTTTTTGAAAGAGTAAAAAATAGAACATCTTAGTACATTTAATTAATGTATTCTGTTTAATGTATCAATCTTCTAAATGCAGGGCACGCATTTGGAATTGAAGAAATATATCCTGCAAATTATCATAAAACAGATTCAATTCTGAGTATAGCTAGTCACAAATTTCCCAACAGCAAAATGATGAAATATAAATCTGTGGTTTTGGACATATCGTTTTGTGCTTAAATACCATTTTATATATAGTTTGGTGCAATTTCTTGGCACCATTATATTTTAAAATCAGTAGCTGGTTGCCTGGCTGACAACATCATTTTGAGGTCTACATACATATTGTTTTAATTTGTTAGGGGACTGGGAATTTTCTTGAACACAATAAAATTTGATTAAATAGAGCAGGGGTATCAAACTCAATGTCACTGAGGCCGCATAAGGGTTGTATTTGACCTCGGGGGCAGGGCCAGGGGGCATGACCAGCTCAATGTCACTTGTGTCAGGGGGGCCTGTGGTGGCCTGAGTGCTCTGCCAGTGAAAACGGCCTCCCGAGCTCTCTTTTTGGCTGCGATGGCACCCTGCAACACTCTCCCAGAGAAAACTGAGCTCGGATGGGTTGCTCGTGGCCCTCGCAAGCTCCAGTTTTGGCTGCTACGGCCTCCTGCAACCCTCTGCCAGCAGCAACGGAGCACGGAAGTACCGCCCGCAGCCCTCCCGTCCTCCATTTTCTCTAGTAGAGGCACTGCGGGCTTGTCCTTTGTTGTTTTCAGGGCAGCCCCACGGGCCAGATCTAAGCACCCCATGGGCCAGATCTGGCTCCTGGGCCTTGAGTTTGACACTCCTGAAATAGAGCCTTTTTTTGGTAATATTTTGAAATAACTCCATGTCATTAATAGGTATTTACAGGAACTGTTATTTTTAAAAAATCTGGGGTATTCATATCTGTATAAGTAAGGATAAATAAAGAATATTTAAGTATTCTTGATGCAAAACCATTTTTTCTCTCTAATAGAAGTCCAGTTCTTAGCTAAAGTAAAGTAGCAAATTTCTCATTGCTTCTTTTGAGTTGGTTATTCACTTAGGAACTTGAGCAGAAGTTTTCTTTGGAAAGCCAACAGTCCTCCTAAAGACGTCTCTTTAATGGATTGCATATCTGAATTATTATAGTGATTAGATTATGTCTGTCTATTTGTGTGAGAGAGAACTTACAAGATTCCTAGGTCGGAATATGTGACAATTACAAAAATATAAATCAAGTTCAAAACTGTAGTGTTGATATTTTTTTAGATGAAGTTCAGAGAACATTGTCAGAAAATGTGACAGAGTTGCAACCTTAAACCTTTCAATGGGCCAAATTCTGTCACCAGTTGATTTCAAAGGGAATGAATTTAGGATTGATGGAGACGCTACATTTTTTTATATGAATACCAGCATCTTTCAAAGTTTTTTGGGTACAATTGGTACTTTGGAAATATTCCCAAAATGATTTCCTAGACAGTCTTTTCCTTTTTTCTCTTTCTGCACATTGCAATACCTTGACTTTTCTAATATCTTGCAAATAAATAACACTTCCTTTTGCAGACCTCCTGCCTCTTTTTTAAAAGCCGTGCAATGATGAATGCAGCTCATATTTGAAAGTTTGTTCCCCTGACTGTATGTTGTCTGCTAAACTAGAATGTTCCACATTGCTCCTTCTATTGTTGCTAGGCAGACAAGCTTTTGCCTGACGCATATTTCAATTCCTGACACTTTCGACTTCCCTCAGTCAGCGCTGCTTTTTTCAAAATGTGACTGTGCTGGTTTGGCCCTTTTCAAATCACATCAGTTGGTCTGTCCTGATTCTATCGCATTTTAAAACATTTCATTTCATTCAGCAGATTCATTCAGCATTTCATTTGCTGAACAGTAAACATATGTTAAACATTCACAGTTCCTGTGCCATAATACGATGATTTGGCTCACATAACATGGTTAAACTATGTCTTAAACCACAGATCCTATTTTATATTACAGTAAAATAGCATGTTATGTGAATCTTGGCAATTAATCACACATTTTTGTGATTTTTGATAGCCACAGCCTTAAAAAAATTGCATTGGGGAGGCAGGAGCAGAAGGGCGAAGAAGGTCTCACTATAGCTCCAGCCATTTTAATCTACTCATGCAGATTGAACAAATTAATGGAAGATAATGCATGATATCTGTGGGGTTACCACACATCTGGGATTTCCTGGACAAATCTTTGTTTTAGACATTGAATACTGATTGATGCACCTCCTGGCCCTCAGGGTCCGTATGGCAAGAGGCAAGCTGGGCTATGTTGAATTATTTCTCAGCTAATCCTCTCAGATACATTGTCATGAGTTTTGAGTGTGAAAGCTGTTCGTTTAATATTGTAGTGTGCCAGTTTTTCAGAAAAGAAATCAGATTTTGCCTTTGCTGAAGGGAGGTAGCGCAGTCTTCTGTCTAGGTTTGATCTCTACCCTGTTCAGGTATTACCTCCCCAGTTTCAGTCCAGCAGGAGAGGAATCAAGAACAGCCATGTCTTGGTTAGGTATCCTGGAAATAGAAGTGAAGGGACTGTCTTTATACTTACAGTACAACTGTCTGGCCGGGGTGGGGGGAGGGGGCACAGACCTTTGCATATATGCATTTATGCTTGTGCTTCCAGGGGAACCAGAACTTTGTATTACCTTCCAACTCAGGTGGAAGCTACTGTAGACAGATTACCCCCTTATCCATCCCCTCTCCCCCGCCCCTCTCTGCAAGAGATGGGAGAGTTCAAATATGATAACTCTTGTCAGTTGTACATTACTTCCAGATTTAGAACCACAACCTTGAATATTAGCTGATGAGGTACAACTGTAGGGATGTTCATATGAGCCATCAATAGCCATCAGATAGTTTACTCCAGAGTGCTGATTTGTGTCTTCCAGCTAAACTCTTGCTAATTTGGCTTCCTGAAAATATTGGATCTGCCTGTTATCAACTGAGACCTCTGGCTCCTCTGAATCAATGTTAAATGCTAAATAATTATGAAAATTCTAGACCAATTTATTTAGAAGGCATCTGGTTACTTAATCCTGATGGATGCACTGGTTCTCAAACTTTATCCCACAACTATTGGACTATAGTTCCTATTCTCCTTAAATATCACTCCCAGTTTCAGAGATGAGTGTTGTTTTGCAACAAAATAAACTATTACTGTGCTGAGAGACTGCAACTCTTCAGGAGCTCAGACTAGTTTTCCCAGCCCTATCTGGAGTTGTCTTTTCATGTAGTTGTATGCAAATTTGAAGCATTTAACGTAGTACATTAGGTAGGATTTATTGCCATTTTTTTACATAAAATTACTATGATAAATAATATAATTAAAATCCTATTCCACAGTTACTCCAGTGAATCCTGTTGAAATGACCCCTTCTTTTATTCCACATTTTTCTTTTCTGTGAATAAATGCATTTTTTCATTTTAAAAAATGCAACCCCCCCCCCCCCTTTTCAACATAAAACGAGAGATGCTAAGCGTTGCACGTTTCAGGTTTAGTAAGTATGGCATGGATTGGCTTGAATAATAAAGATATCAGCCTGTATTATTAGAGTATGCTGCATTAATCAGACTTGCTGGAATGATCACATGGTATTCTATCGCCTTTCCCTGCGAGCTGCTGCTTGTCAGCAGCTGGTTGAGCTGCAGGCTGCAGGCCAATATCTGCAGCCCCTTTTCATCCAGAATCTTTACAGCCTGCTGCTCTTGGTGATGCCTGTGGCTTGGCCAACTAAATGTTTCTCCTGAGACTTATCAAGGTTATCTTGCAGACCTCAAGGCCTCTGTCCTATTTCCTAGGCCATGTATGCATTTGAAGAATTCAGGTAGGCTGTGTTTCATACATCAGCATGCTTGGCTTTTTTGTTCCTGGAATATTTCCGTTGGGTAATGTCAGACTGCTTTTACGGTTGCAAAAGGCTTCCAAAATGCAAGAGGGATTTTTGCCTTCATCTAAAAATTGCAGCTCTTCCGTACTGTTTGGGAGGTGGGTGTGTCAAAGATGAGATGCAGGTAAACAATAGCTAACTGCATGATGAAGTATGTAGACGAGTAATAGCTTCTTAAGCCTTACTGGAATTTTTGTCACTGCTGCTGCCTGAAGCTGCAAGTGTAATCTAGAGTTATAAAAAGATGGTGTTCCGTCAGGAAAAAGAAAAGGCATCTTTGCTATCTTTGGTATATGGGAAATGCTTATCCTCTGTAAAGAATGCAGATTATGAGAGTTAAGGAGCAAAATATGCTTGGATCACATATAGGAATAAACTGGGGAGCTTCTGCACCACATACATGTCTGCTTCTTGTGGCTTCATTGCTGCAGGATTTCATGGATATCACTTAGTAAAAAATAAAATGCCTTAGGCACCACTGCAAGGATTTTGTGTAAAAATATAAACTATATATTTAATGGATAATGAATAAGTAGAAAAAATACATAAGTATTTTTTTTTGTGATGGCACCTTTGGATAACTATTCAGTCTTTAAAATGTCTATTTAATTATCAAATCTCAATGCTATTCTTAACCTACAACTAAATAATGTAGGGATGTATTACACTTTATAATATTTAGTTTTTTTTAACTTACTGTTTAAAATGTATCCCTTAATTTCTTGTTGAAACTTACTGGTAACAATAATGAACATTTATTTGCTTATATTTTATTTGGTTTTGTCATAATGTCATTTTATTATGGCATTATGTAAAAAGCTAACTTGGTGTCTTTTTGGATAAGACAAGCAGATTGTTTAACTGGACACCAGTCTAAGAGGGAAGCATGGACTTTACTTATAAGGATAGTATGATTAACATTATTTGATGTCAGATATAATATTGGTAATATCTTTGCTCTTGTCTCACATCCTTAGCAGATTATTGATCATAGCCAATTCTTAATTCCTGAAATTATGTCATCAGTGTTTGTGGAGTTTAGGATAAAAAACAAGAAGAAACATGTGCTATTTAATAAAAACAGGAAAATTACCATCTTGATAACAGAAGGATTTTACTAGAAATCGGTGCAGTGCTGTATTGTAACTGCATTGTTATGAGAGTGCTAGCAAACCTTGAAGAGGGCCAATTACTGTCACCAAGTTACACTGCAAATACAGAAGAGGCACCAACCCTACTGTATTTTTGTGTTGTCATCATGCATAGATGAAGACCCAGTCATACAGAAGTCGTTTTCATCATGATACTCAGATCAGTCTGTTAGATAAAATAAACTATAGAAGGCAAAACCACATTATTATCTGCTGATAGCCTCAAGCAAGATTAGCATTTACCTAGTTGTCTTGGAGCAAGTAGCATGCCATTTTTTTTAATTAAAGAGGCTTAATTTGGGGAAACTACCTCATTTCTTCAGTAACTACTAGGAGTGTCATCCAGCATCATCCATATCACCCAGTCATCATTGAAGTGATATAAAATTGTCTCCATTATTCTGAATTGGTAATAAAATGAAGTTGGATGTCTTTAGAAGGTACTACAAGCAACTAGCACTGGTGTCATTATAGTCACCAGCTTAGTATTTTTTCATTCATTTGATGTCATGATTATGTTTTTACACTTCCGTAAGAATGCGAAAGTTTTTAAACGACAAATAATTTTTTATTAGCCAGAATGAAGAATTTCTTCTAACTTGTACAATTACTGATTTAAATTGAACATAATTAAGAATGAAAACGTTATTTGCTACTGCATAAACAGCATTTTAAATAGGATTGATGTTGTTGAAAACAAATTTTACCAAATATTCATGAAGATGTAATTGAAATAAACGTATATCATTCCTTTACCTTTTTATTTTTCCATTTTCCTTCTCATTGCAAGTTTTAGAGAGGGGTCTTTCGTCTGTCCTTGCATGGGACAGCCGTTTTCCATTTGTTACATTTCAAATGTTGGATTATATTTTCCATAACTCTCCACCTCCAAGAGATGAAAAAAAAAGTGGAATTCAGATGGTAATTATATCAAATAAAATTAAAAGCCTAATTATAGTATAATATTTTGTAATGTTTTTACGTGGGTTGGAGACTTTGACAGATAAATCTATGGATATCAAGAACACTACCATCCTCTTTGGTTAGCCTTATGCAGTCATCCTCTAGTTGAACTGATCGAGTTAAGCATTCAGGGAAAGAAGAGTTGAAAATTGGGCTAAGAAACATCCATCCTTCTTCCTTTGACTAATTCTCATTTTTGTTGATTGCCCTTCGGTTGTGTTCCTTTAACTGGAAAACTAATTGCTGGGATAGAAAGTAGCTATGCAAGGTTGAAGTCACATAAAACCCAAATATGCAGTATAATTGGAAGTGTGTATGAATTCTGAAGATTTAGTGTGTAAACTGTGCTTGGTATGTTTGCGCCTGTCTTCGAGATACCAAATTTGTTCATTTGAAATGAGCCCACCTGTATTCAGGAATGACTATAAGGTCATTTTTTAAAAAGATAACAGTTGCAGGTGTGGCTGATAGAAATGAAAGTATTGGATTAAAATCACTAAAGTGAGAATACTTTTATAAATTGAAGGAATCAGTGCCATTATATGTGTAAGGTATTACTGTATTGCTCAACAGGTTGATTATAGTATTAGCTAAGTGTTGCAGAGTATCCTGACTCTTTGGATATTCACAACATAAAGATTATCCAAAGCATTTGGCTAGCTTCCAAATGAGGTCATTATATCTGTCTATACTGCAGCTTGATGTACACTCTTCAATTTTCCATCTTAATAAGCTAATGGATTTCATTCTGATCTCTGATTTTGTTTTTAGAATCTAGCATTTGATGATGTGAAGTCTATGAAATAAGAAACATCGGAAGCAGATTGTTTAATGAATCAAATAATTAATACACCATATTTATTTTAAAGCAGATAACATCAGCTCATACCTACAGTTGTTGTTCAGATATTAAATTATGGTGTCCTCTAATGAATTCTTTCTGCTTCTCCTTTTACATGGCATTGTCTCCATCACGTTGAAGTTGTTGATTTTGATCATAGTGGCTTTTTCTACATAAAATGCGAATGGAACTGAAAATTAATGTACTTGAGATAACAATCATGTAAGCCCAAATAGAGGTCATATCCTTCAAGTCTTGCAAAACAGGTTTAGGATTAGAAAAAAATGCTCCCCTTTCATTTGGGAACTCAGTGCCTGAAGTTGAGGACCAGAAAGCTCTGGCCTTCGTTTCCCATTTCCCTTGGCCCCCCTGTGAGTAACCTCCCACTCCACTCATGAACTCCTCCTATTGCTTTGACATGTCTGGAAAATCAGGGAGCTAGAGAGGCCATGACTTGTCAGGGAAACACTGATGAAAAGGGTGCACCAATTTTGGAGTGCATTTTCCCACAAATGCTCTGTCTCTTAGTAGCCTTTCCACTGTAACAAATACTGAATCCTGTTTCTTCTTTTCCTTGAAACCAAGATTGTTTCCACCTCATATTCTTCTTTCCCATCCACAATCAGGAGTAGGAGTGGCGGATCCTGGGATCACAGAGCACTTGGAGGGACTTCCTTGACTAGCCAGGAGTGGACTTTCATCAAAAGTGGTAGTTGCAAGTGAAATTATTGGGTTTACCTGTTGCACAGTGGTAAATGATCTCACAAAATTAGAATCCAGTTTCTTTGATGGTCAGGTTGAAGTAGTAGAAAGCCATATTATGTCCACCTTTGAAATCAGTGGGCCCTCTTGTGTATGAGCATCTGCTATTTCCTTGTCCACTGTTTTTGCCCTGAGCAATTGTTCTTTTAATAGGTCATGAGCTGCTTGCTGCTCCCTGAGAAACTGTGCTGTGCTAGGAACAGATCCTTACTAAGTAGTTGTTGATTGCGTGGATTCCATACATTGTTTGAAATGGTGACATGCCAGTTGATGAGTGTGCACAGAATTGTTGTACGCAAATACTGCTAAAGGGAGAAGTGCCAGCAGTTATCTTGGCTGTAAGTGCTGTAACATCTTACATACTGCATATTGCATTACCTGGCTAATTTTCTATGCCACTCCATTAGTAGGAAGGTGGTAGGCTGAAGACAAGTGAATCTGTACTTTTAATAACTGGAAAAGAGTTCTCCAAAACCTAAAAGTGAATTGACGTCCTCTGTTTCTTATTATGTGAATGTCTGTTCCTCTATATCTAAATAGGTAAAGGTAAAAGTTTTCCCTGTCCAAACATGTCCGACTCTAGGGGGCAGTGCTCATCTCTGTTTTTTAGCTGAGGGAGCCAGTGTTGTCCGAAGACATTTCTATGATCATGTGGCTAGTATTACTGTACACCAAGGCACATGAAATACTGTGACCTTCTCACCAAAGTGGTACCTATTTATCTATTTGCATTTGCATGCTTTCAAACTGCTAGGTGGGCAAGAGCTGGAGCAGGTAACAGGAGCTCACCTCATTACATGGTGCTCAGGTGTTGAACCCAGGTTGTCAGCTTTCCAGCTGACAAGCTTAGTGTCTTTAACTGCTGAGCCATTGCACTCCTCTATCTAAATATGTTGTCTAAAAAAAGCTGTGTCATAGTCTGTGTGTTGGGAGTCCCCTACATGGTATAAATGGGACATTTTGGTGAAACGATCTACTATTACCAAATTAGACACATAACCTTGCACTGGTGTAAATCTATGATTAAATCCATTGACACCATATCCCAAGTTGGGTATGTGTGTTTAAAGGCTGTTGCCCAGAACCAGCTTTGAGTGCCAGCAGATATGGAAAAATGCAACATAGCTTTTTATATCCACATAGATTTTTGGCCATCAGTAATCTTTAAGAGTCCTGTGGAGGGTTTTAAAAATTATTTCATGCACAGCTGTTTCATTGTCATGACAATGCTGCAACACCTCCTCATGTAAAAGAAGGGGAACATAAAGGCATCCATTAGGTCTGACTTGCCCCAATCCACTGAAAACGGAGATACAGTACTTTGTTGAGCCCCCAGAGGTCATGTATCTGGGGCCTTGTATACAGCTGTTTACATCTTGATTCTTGCAATTAGATCTTCACCTTGTTGTCCTTCCCCACACCTCTCCATTTTGTAATCCATGCAGGGTTGTGAGGTTGTAAAAGAGTATCATGGAAAGAAGGCTTCTGAGCCATGATGTAGTCTGGTTTATCTGAATGTGCATTTCATACCATGTTTCAGGAACCAGGTACATAAATTATATAGAAATCAAAATGAGATTAAAAATGACTCCATCTGCTTTGCCTGGGGGTATGAGACTGAATTTTGCATCACTTCCAAGTTCTTGTGGTCTGGGCAACCATGTATAGGAAATTGTGCCCTTTCCAGCCACTGCCTCTTTTCCTGAAAAGATGCCTTGATTGCCAGCAGTTCCTTGTTAAATATATCCTAGTTTCTGTCTGTGTTCGAGAACATGTGAGAAAAGAATATGCATGGTAGTAACTCCCCTCCCCCTACTTTCATAGCCTGGAATAGTATAGCTCTGACAGTGGCATCCAAAGCTCCGAATTGGGGGCATCTGGGTAGCGGAGGAGGGATTGGAAGGCAAAGAGTTGTTTTAATTCTTGGAATGGTAATTGTTCATGTGTCATCCAAGCAAATTTCCTTCCTTTCTTTAAAAATTGTGAAAGAGGTTTAACTTTGTCTGCAAAATTAGAAATGAACTTTCCGTAAAAGTGTAGAAGAGCAGGCAGAGCTGCTGGGCAGAGTTAAACTTGTCATCAGTTTACAGACCTTGTATCCCCACAAGAGATGCCCCCTCTTGAATTTGATTCAATGTTATCTACCACCAATTTAGTGCTGACTGTTAGTTGACTAGACTCTTGTGTATAGACTTGAATAAATCTTCTGTGCTGCAACCTTACAAATTGTCCTGATGCCTGACAAAAAAATGAGTAAAGCTCAGGAATTGCTGCATTTTTTTTATTTCACAGGGAGTGTGCCCAGATAAAACTGCTATACCGTAGCTGGCTCCATCTGCAGCTCTTCCGTGGAAGTCCTATAACACACATACTAGTCTAACTGCTGCAGATCAAATGCACACTTTTCCAACTTGGCAAAAAGCTTATTGACCCTCAGCCCCTGTAAAACATGTCTGGTATGCCTAATATGAGAGGTTACATCCTCAGAATATATTAAAATGTCATCCAAATAAATCACCACGTACTTGATTCATGAATCTGGAAAATACTGGCTCACAATTTGCTAGACCAAATTGAATAACAAAAAAAAATATCAAATTTTCTGCAACTTCAAAGGCAGTGAAGTACTCATGGCTCTTTTACCTGAATGAAATTGTAAGCATTCCTCAGGTCTAGTTTAGTAAAGATGCAGGTGTTTTGCAGCTGATCCAAATAATCTGAAGTAGAGGAAGTGAGTAATGATTTCGGGTGTTATTGAGATCCCTATCCCTGTATAGATGGTGCAAAAGGGTACCCCTTGCTTGTTCTCTGGGAGGAAAATGCCTGTGGGTCTGGTTTCTTTGGACAGAAAAAGATTGCAACAGATGTCAATGATCTGATAAATCCCTTTTTAAGATTCACTTCTAAGTAATCCTTTAAAATATTTAGTTCCTTGTTGGACATAGGATATTGCCTCTTGGCTGAAATTTTTGTTCCAGGTTTCAGGTCAGTTGTGCAATCACACCCTCTATGAGCTAGAAGTGTGATGACATCTGCACAATCAGCATACTTAGTGGGCAGTTCCACCCCACCTCCTCCTGGATGCTCTCTAGAGTTTGTGTAAAAGTTTGTGCCTGATGCTGTTTGTAATCTGGAGAGAGAAAGGAGATTGCCTTAGTTGTCAAGTCCACCAGTGGGTTATGAAGTCACAGCCAGGAAGTGCTGAGCACCATGGGTACTTGCAAGGAGGCTGTTATGTAAACGGCCAAGAATTGTGTGTGAAGGTCAACTGCCAACTGCAAAAGAGTCATACACAGCACAACAGGGCCTGCCTTTAAAGATTGGCCATTTATAGTCTTCATTTCCATGGGTCTTGATAGCTTTACTGTAGGTATTTACAAACTGTCCAGTATCTCTAGATCTATGAAGTCTGGGGGTAATTCCAGAATTGATAAGAGTTTCTATAGCTTCCTAGCACGCTGATTCGAAGGTTATTGTGATCGGGTAAGAAAAAATTCTTGCTTACCTCCTTCATCTTGCATCTGCTAGTAGTCTCTAAATCTCTTGATGAAGTTTTGGTAGTTGTCTAATATCAGGTCATTGTTTTCTATCATTGGAGTGACTCATTTTGCTTCCGACCTCTTCAGTAAGCTTAATAAAAAGTCACTCTGGTGTAGTCTACTGTTAATCAACATTTCGCACTGAGTCAGAAATTTGGTATATTCTCCATATTTCTCTGGTATGCTTCCATAGGAGCACACAAGCATTGGTTGCACCACTGCTGCAGGAATGACTGCAGGCTGCTGGACATTATGTCCATCCTGCTGCAACAACTGTATTACAGCAGCTTGTAAATTAGTGATCTTCATATCCACCTGCTGTTGGTGTTGTAGTTAGGCTGCTGCAAGCTGCTGTGGAGTTATAGGTGCACTGTAGCCATGGTTGAAAATGTTCCTCCTCTTTATTAGGGAGTATGAGTCTGGCAAGATTGCTGCCAGGCAAATGACAAAGTGAAATCCAATTGAGTCTAATTTTTTTATTTATTTACACCTAATATACAGAATCTTGCCAGACTAAAGCCATAAATTTTTGACTGAATAAATGTACCCTGAAATATTCTAGTATATGGCTACCCTGAACCTCTTCCTCCCTCCCTCATCTACTTCAGGACTGCACAGTCTCTTATTTTGGGCTTCTCTGTCTGCTCCCTGGGAAATCACAGTGCTCTTGCCAAGACTCCCCCCCCCTCCACACACACATATGCACACTGCTTCTCCAAGTATATATTCTAACGCACTGCCTCTGTTTCAAGATTTCCAGCATAGGAGAGTTCACCAACTCCCAGGGCAGTTTGTACTGTTGTTAATCAGCTTGCACTATAAGGATATTCTTTTTGATGTCCAATTAAAATCTGCATTCTTGAAATTTGATTTGATTTGATTTGATTTATTAGATTTATATACCGCCCCATTCCAAGGACTCGGGGCAGTTTACACTTAAAAATTCTTTTAAAACCCTGTT
>JANHFL010001686.1:147402-171670 GCA_032468155.1 Oxyrhabdium leporinum | reverse complement strand
CGCCTCGTTTTCAGGCTTCCAGGCGGGGGGAGTAAGGGGGTGGCCATCGGTTAAATTTTATTCTCCTCTTTCTGCGGTGGGTCCTTTTGGACTCAGTAGGCCGGCGATGGAGAGCCGGGAGAGAGAGCCCGTTCCCGGGAAAGGATCCGCCAGCAAAGAAAAAGCGCTTCGCTTTCTGCTGCTGCTCGCGGGGTCCCGCTGCTTCGCGCCCTCTTTATAGCCCCGCTTGAGGCGGGAAACTGGAGCCGGAGCTATGCGTGTAGTCTTCCCTACCGCGGTGCCCTGAGGGAGCTGGATGGCGGGGAAGGGCGGGCAGGTCGAGCCACGTGAACTGCCTCTCCCTCGTTTCTTCCCGTTGTGGGGTCTCTCTCGGCCACCCAAAGAGAAACGGGGAAGGACTGGGTGGAATCGCCCCAGGGAGAAGGGAAGTGAGTTGTCGGGAGCAGCCGCAGTCCAGAACTTTCTTTGTGCTCTTCTCAGAAAGGGATGAGTGGGCAAGAAAAGGCTTTTCTCTCTTTCTCTCTCGCCGCCGTGGATCACACCAGGGGAGTGACTAGAACGGTGCTTTCTTGGCATTGTGTGGCGGAGAAAACTGGAAAATTGCGCACGGTGAGGAGCGTGTCTCCAAGAGGAAAAAGTAGTTTGCTCTTTCCCCTGCCTCTCTACTAATCCCCCGCTATTTTACAATACCCCTCGCCACCCCATTAGTTCAAGGCGCAAGTGAAAGGATAAAGCAGCTTTCCCCTGCAGGAACAGCCACTTCTGCTCGTTTGCTTTCTCAGGGCCTTTTAAGCTAGAGCGCTACCGTGGTCAGCCATCCTTTAGATGGCAGAAAGCAATTTATCTTGATCAATTTAAGTGCCACCTGACTCCAAATGATTCTGGGTGGCTCCTGCAGTACAAAAGAATAAAATACAATGCAATTCAAAAACAAACTGTCAAAAAGATAAAGCAAATTAAAACACATGCCCACAAGATGGAAAACCTGGCTGACAAACTCACAAAGCAGCTCCAAACATCCTAACCCCAAGATCTGGGGGAAAAGCCAGATCTTCATGACTCTCTGGAACGTTCTCTGTGCAGGAGACACCTAGATCTGGTAGGGAGGATTCATTCCAGAGGGCAGGTCCTGTGATGGAGAAGGTGTTCCTTTTGGATCCCAAAAGATGACACTGTTTAATTGAAGGGACGTAAAACATGTCAGCCCTCCTAGCTTGTATGGGCTGTACAAAAACCATGGAAGGTAAGATGGTTCCTAGCCTGTAGGGCTTTATATGTCATAACCAGCACTTTGGATTGCACTCAAAAGCTGACTGGTAATCAGTGCAACTCATAGAGCAGGGTCTCATATGAGCATACTGAGACCTGCCGATCATTGCTACAATGCTACATTTTGAATCATTTGAGATTTCTGAGCTGTCTTCAAGAGCAGTGCCATGTAGAGCATGTTGTAATAATTGAGTCATGGGCTGATTAGGTCATGAATGATTGAAGGGCCTCCTGATCCTGGAAAAGCCACAACTGATGAACCAGATGAAACTTCTCGGTCACATGTACCATCTGCTATACCATCAAGCAGGAGTTATGAGTCTAAGAAGACCACCAGATAGTTTAATGATTGCAGAAGTACAACCTCACACAAAGTCAAAATTGCAATCTCCCTGGATTTAGGTGGCCCTAACAATTGTAGCCTTTCAGTCTTGTAGGATTGAGCTGAAGATGTTTTTCCCCTCCCCCTATTTGATCGCATAGCATTCAGAAACTGGGACAGGACTTTGATAGCCTCGCTTGGCCCATCTCTACAATCAAGATTAACTTGGTATCATCAGCATACTTATGATATCAAGTCCCAAACTAATAGATGTCCTCAAGTAATAGTTTCATGGAGATGATAAACAGGAGTTCAGAAAGCACGGAGCCCTGAAGCAGCTCATAAAGGAAGGGTCTAGGGAATGACCTCCCCCGCCGTCAACCAACATCAAGTAGTGGCTTTGCGGTTAGAATGCAGTATTGCAGCAAAGTCTGTCCACAGTCTGGAGTTTGATCCTGATGCGCTTGAAGTTGACTCAGCCTTCCATCCTTCCGAGGTCGGTAAAATGAGGATCCAGACTGTTGGGTGCAATACACTGACAATAACTGTTCATAGAATGCTATAAAACACTATGAAGCAGTATATAAGTCTAAGTGCTATTGTTATCAACAAAAGTTGATAGTCCTGAAGAAAAGAAGAGAACTACAGAAGAACAATGCCACCAGTTCC
Source organism: Oxyrhabdium leporinum (assembly GCA_032468155.1). NCBI lineage: Eukaryota > Metazoa > Chordata > Lepidosauria > Squamata > Cyclocoridae > Oxyrhabdium > Oxyrhabdium leporinum. Next base: position 169,410 of record JANHFL010001686.1, on the reverse strand, counting down.
CAACTTCCAAAACCTATCCAGAAGTATACCACGGACAAGAATGTTGAACACTCCGAAGAGATCAAGAAGCACAGGGATGAATGCAACATCCCAATCCTGGCTTTGCTATAGGTCATCAGCAAGCGCATGACAACAGGCATGAAACTTGCTTTCCCTATTCCCGATCTCTATTTGGACTCTATTGCCTCTGTTCTCAGTCACTGAACTTGTCTCTAGAATAATGGCTGACAAAGCCAAGCATGCTCCCCCTCCCCAATCAGAGCATGTTTCTGCCACAGTTAGGTGCTGGCAGGGAGAGAACCTCCAAAAGGATTACAGATAAAGAGCAAATGAGAAAAGCCCATGGATTTCCCACTGGCTGTCTCTTCTGGCTCACATGTTTTCTTTCAGGAACTCCATTATTGCGAGTATCCAGAGAGAGGGCAGAGAAAAGAGCATCCACTTCCTTCTCTTGTTCACCTTTCCCCACACTGCCCTTTTGGATGTGGCATGTGCACAATTTACCATACTTTGGTGTGATGCTGGCAAGTGCCTCCCTGGGCTCCATTTTTTTTTTAATCTGTGAGGAAATAAGAAAATACACCTTGTTATATTCTGGGCGATGAATGGAGGTGAGGCCAGAATGATCTCTAACAGTTCTTTATTCAATACTGCCTGTGAGGCAACAGTGACTCCCTGGCTGAAACATCCCCCTTTTAAATGAAACTAATCAGCCAAACAACCAATTAGGAGAGAGTATTTTCCTGCTCCAACAGAGGACCAGAATGAGAACTTCAACTGACAACTATACACTATATACAATACATAACAATTCTTAAACTATTTCTAGCCAGGTTGGTATAAAAAATTGCCATTAGTTGTATTTTGCTGCTGTGTTCTTGTTGGATTGCAGAAATGTAATTAGGTGTAAGAGAAGAGCAGGCAGAGCCTGGGGGTGGGGAGTCAAGAGATAACTTAGCCTACAATCATTTTGTGTCCGTATCCGCAAATACTTCTAAGTCCAGCCCCCCCAAATTTCATTATCTTTTATCATTACCTTATGCCAATTTAGTGCTGATCATTAATTGAGCAGATTGTTATGTATATGCTTGATCAATAAATCTTCTGAACTGCAATTTGTGTGTGATCCTGATCCTTTGTACTTGACATTAGGTGAACTTAGGAAAATGAGCATGTTAACCAAGAAGATTAGATCCTTTAAATTTTATTTTTAACAGTGAGCATGCCACAGTTGATTCATTGTTATGCCTTATCCTTTCAGTTTGTATTCAGTAGATCTACAGGATATGTTTTGCTGGTTTTTTAATTTTAATTTTCTTTTCAAAATATTAAACTGCTGAGTTACCTCTTAATTTAGCTTATGCTATAAATTGTGTTCCTAGATTTACCCAGTCTCTCCTCAAAATAGGTGAATTGGGGAATAAATAGGTGTGAGAAGCCTTCCTGATCCAATGGTTTCTTGTTTATTCACTGTGGGTGATCTTTGTGTGAATTATGTAACCAGTCTGATTCTTTTCTTCTACCACTCCTATGTTCAACCTATTTTATTCCTCAATTGAAATATCTTATATATGTTGTAAAATGTCTCAGACACTTGGAGCTCCAAATTCTTTCGTGTATGTATGTAAAAATATTTATAAAATATTTTAGACATTTTGGAAGAGGATAAGTGCATTTCAACATAGGTATTTTATCTGTGACACAGTATTTATCCTACATTTATTTATTTGCCGCCTATTTTGCCCTTGGACTACTCTAGGCAGCTTGCAACAATAAAGATGAAGAAATGAAGTGTAAACATAACTGTTCCAAGAGTAATGGAACAATAGAATAAACAGTGAAAAAGACATTGATACTAGTGCAATGGACTTTGAAACTTCATTGTGTATACGAATTGGCAGAATATTTTCCTCCATATGGTCTATAAATTGTTTCATTGCTGCTCAGTATGGGGTTAGGATTCATTATCCACATCAACAATTTACTGAGAGTATATTTTCAGCCTCCCACTGAGTTAAACTGTTAGGGTAACACTGCCTAATGCAATATCCAAGTTGCTATGATTGTTCATTCACAGCCGCAGAAGGCCAAAAGCCCTGGAATTTTGATCTTGCTATGTTTTTGGAACTGAAAATTATTATCATGTTAAGCCTTGGGTGAAGTCCCAGAGATAGTTTTATTTACCATACTGTTTTTTGAGGTTGATATATGGTAACAGATTTCAAAATATTTTGCTTGATTGGTTGGTATCCTAACTTTCTGTCAGAAATATAACAATTCAAAATAAGTGTAGAACAATTTCATTTGTGTTTCGTGCTAGATGGACAGAACGTTTAAGCCCAGTGGTTGGTTTACAATTGTTAGATCCATAACCATTTTCACTACAGGTTCTCTCTTTTTATATTCCTCAGTGACCTTTCCCATATCTCGAAGCTCCAAACTATCTTTAACACTTAAGTGGGCCAGTTGAAATGATAATGAAAGAATCTTGTGGGTCAGCTTTCAAATATGTATTATATATTGCACTACAAATCTTAGAGTTGTATTTTTGAAAACAGTATATAACTGTATTATTCTGATTTTCTAGGTAGTAGGTGGAGAGTTTATGGGTAAATGTCACCTTCCATACTCATTTTTGCAATCTCTGAAGCCCCAGAGTCTTATTACCTTAATTCAGTCGTAATAGACAATTTCTTCATGACTTGAGTTGTCATTTTTAAAAAACAAAAACTAAAATATTGCACCCTTTCCTTTAAAAAAGCACACAATTAAAATAGGACTGAAAGCATCAGGCATACTTGATTTCACTGCAGCACTGCATATAACTACAGGATGTCTGTCAAGATAAAGGAAGTAAAGGAAGGTAAAGTAAAGGAAGTTAATTATTCCTGGTTTAGATTAATAATGCTAAAATCCTCTTACCACAAAGTGTTTTAAATAAAAATAAAACATTCAATTTGGGGATATTCTGTAGCTTTGGCATGATAATTTGTTCGTGTGATAACAAGAGGAAAATAAATCTTAGCATGACTCACTCTGAATAGATATATGTAGTATCTTCTGTTAAGTACAGGTCCTCAACTTATATTTGTCAAGCCTAGGATTACGGTTACAAGTCATGGTGGTCTTGTAAGAGACTCACTAAGTGACCACATTCAATTTTATGACATTTTTGTGGCAGTAATTGAACATCGCGGTCATTTTAAAAACTCAGATTTCTCCAATGGGCAGTTTTTGCTGGAAACTGGAAGTAAATGCTGGAAAACGGCTGAAAACCATGATCACATGACTACAGGAAGTTGCAAATAAATGCAAGCTGGTTGCCAAGTGCCCAAAATGTGATCTCATGATCATGGAGGGCATGGCCATCAGAACTTCAAAAATGGGATGTAAGTTGCTTGGGGGGGGGGGGGAGTCTGTCATAACTTTAAAAGGTCACTAAGCAACTAGTCATTAAGTGAGGAATGCCTGTATTATTGAGTCCCAGAAGAACAGGAGCAGAAACAGGAAGTTTTCCGTTTTTAAATTTAGATGAGTGTACACTAAGATCCAAGGCTTCGGGGAAAAAAAGAAGACATAAGGTGGTAATTGGGAGTGGAATTTCCATCACTATGCCATGTAATCAGAAATTGTGCATCAGCCATTGGTCCAGTGAATTCTGAAATTGTTAGGCTTTTAGTAATAGGCCAAATCTGCTTAGGCAGACACTTGGGGTCTCAGGGTTGTTTTATAAATAAATATATTTGGCTATACTTTTGAAGAAGATAGTCAGGAACAGGAGCTGACAAAAACAGGCAGAGCTACTAATGATTTAGGAAAGTCCCCTCCAATTAAAAAAAAGCCATGCTTGTAAATTAGACCACACTGCATGTCAAAGCTCTTTAACCTAGTTCTAAAAACAGTGCTCATTTTCCTGCTTTGCTGACCTCAGTGATAACAACAGGAAGAATTTAGAAAGTTGTCATATGCTACAGTGGTGAGACAAAGTTTGTGAACTCTTTAAAACTATATATATTATGCAGGATCCACATTAGAACTTCATCTAAATCTTAAGAGACTTTGATTGAACACTGTACTATATCATGTTCTTATTGAAGATATTGAGCCAACATTCACTATCTTGATTTGTTATAAAATTTTACATTTATTTAGTAGCAATAAATTCAGTCCTATCTTTCCTGTATCTATTGATCAATGTCCCCCATTGGCTTGGAGATTTTCCTCATTTAATTCATAGATATTTTGGATCTGCCTGTATTTGAGATCATACCATAACATTCTAATTTAATTTGAACATTAATTCAAATTTGTCCCTTTAAGAGAACTGATTGATAGTAGTAAGTGTAAGAGAGATCTTATAGTCCTAAGGAACAATCACTTAAATATGAGCCAGCAGTGTACTGCAGCTGCCAAAAAAAGCCAATGCAGCCCTAGGCTGCATTAACAGAAGGATAGAATCAAAACCATGTGATGTGTTAATATCACTTTATAATGCCATGGGAAGAGCACACTTGGAATATTGCATCCAGTTTTGGTTTCCACGCTATAAAAAAGATGTTGAGACTCTAGAAAGACTGCAGAGAAGAGCAACAGACATAATTAGGGGACCGAAGGCCATGTCTAGTTTAATGAAAAGAAGGATTAGGGATGACATGATACAAGTGTTCCAATATCTAACCGGCTGCCACAAAGAAGAGAGGGTCAATCTATTCTCCAAAGCCCTTGAAGTCAGGACAAGAAGCAATGGATGGAAACCAATCAAGGAAAGGAGCAAACTAGAACTAAGGAGAAATTTCCTGACAGAACATTTGATCAATGGAACAACTTGCCTCCAGAAGTTGTGGGTGCTACAACACTGAAACATTTTAAGGAGAGATTGGTCAACGATTTGTCTGAAATGATATGTGGCATGGGTGTCAAACTCAATTTCATTGAGGGCTGCATCAGGGTTGTGTTTGACCTCGGAGGGCCGGAGGGGGGGAGGAAATAGCCAGGGAGGTGTCATGGTGGGTATGGGTGGGCGTGGCCATGGCAGGTAGAGTGCTGTTGGAGGCTGCGGAGGAATGGGCTACACGGGGACCTCCCAGGGCCTCCATGCAGCTTGTGTTTGGCCTGCAGAGTGCTGCTGGAGGCCAGGGAGACTGAAAACAGGCCACACGAGAGCTGGACACCCCCATCCGTTTTGGCCAGCAGGGGCACCGTGGGCTGGTCCTTTGATATTTGCAAGCCAGCCCTGTGGGCCTTGAGTTTGACACCCCTGATATAGTGGGTTGGACTTGAAGACTTCCAATCTCCCTTCCAACTCTGTTATACTGGTTATTACAGGACTTCATACCCTTTTTCCAATAAAAACAGTGAATATTGTTTCTGCATTTTCAATAGCAACATGATACAGTACACCATTTGGATAGTGTTTGTTTAACCAGAATCCCTTTATTTATTAAGAGGACTTAGAGGAAACTGATCTTGCTGTGAGTCACAGTACTGCAGGATTTGTTCTAAATTGCTGCAAAAGGATAGAATGTTGAATGACAACAGGGGAGATCCAGTTTAATCCTGGGATAGTCATGTAAACTCACTGATAAGCTTGAATTTATCACAGTGGTCTATTTACTATATATTTCTTGAGTTCCTGGAAAAAAGGTTGAGTATAAATCTTACAGAAAAACAGTTCAACTGACTGCTATACATAGTAATAATTTTTGTAACCTCATCTCTTGCCATTGTGCCAACTTCTGAACATGGATTTGATATTTTAAGAGTCTCTTGTCTTTTTCCAATCCCCTTTTGATCAATCATTGGGGTTTTTTTTTATCAAAAAGCACAACTATAACTTGTTTCCTGTATGTATGCTTTCTTTTTTGGTAAGGCTTCCTTTTTCCTGTTTAGTTATGACTATAAAGTTAAAACAGTTGGCTTGGTTCAAACTGTTAATGTGTACTTCTCCTTTGCAAATCAAAACTACATGCTGTAATGCAGTATTTGTACCGGACAAATTATTAGTACTCTGATTTTCTCCAAAAATACATTGAGTAGTTTCTGTGATGGCAGCAAGGTAAGATTTTGACAAGCCTGCTAAGAATAAGATACAATTTCTTTGAAGAATAATACTCTGTATTATGACAAGAATTCAAATCTGAAATCATCAGCCCAACAGTAAATTTAGACTTATTTATCATTACAGAGTGATTTTTTTCAGTCTTCAGATTGTGGTTAAAGATCTTATTTGTTAGTTAATGTGCCTACCTAGTTACCTTTCTCATTTTAATGAAACTTAATGATTAAAAAAATGTTTTTTTAAACTGTCTTTATTGTATGATATGAACGAGTGCCATTCTGTTTAAATCTATGAAATTATTTTGCCATGTGCAAGTTGCATATAGAATTTCTACAAATTTTGCAACATTACTAATTCGGAATTCAAATAAACAATTCTAAACAGATGTAACCTGCTGTTCTAGTTAATTGAATATATTTACAGAACTACTTCTTTAATGCTACTTTCCATGTCAGTGTTTATTTGTGGCACTGTGAAAATTAGCATCTCTTCCTTAATGTTATATATTTAAATATGTTTAAATATGTTAATGTTACATATTTTTAAAAAATCAGCAGATCAGCACTTCTTTACCATACTGTTATATAGTAAGGAAAAGATTATCTGGGGAGATGAGAATTATTTGGCTTTTGGGTTATCTAACCTGCAAGGTCTCTAGTTTAGCTCTTTCCTCCCCTCTCAATAACTGCAGGTGCCTCAGTTGATATGTATACAAATGACATTCTGTCTTAGCTACCCACTTCTTTCTCCCATGCAAGAGGATAGAGATAAGTGTATATGCTTGTAGGTATTCCAGCTGAAGTCCCTACACATCTGATGATCTCTTGCCTTTTCTCATATTCACCCTAAATGGGAAGATATATTGATGGCTGAGATTACTATGAGGAACCACTTGAAATGACTCTTCCCAGAACACAAGGAAGTTATTTAGGTAGAATTTGAACCTTGACTCATCCAGACTGCACAAGAAAAGGAAGAAATCAAGACATGGTCTTGATCCTGTTTTCCACTCTGTCTCCACAATATAAAAATGTTCCAGCTACGAAAGAGGCACAGACAGTGTAACAAAGCAAAGAGCTTTACTTCTCATATTCCTTGAAATAACAATGTATGTTTGTAATTTTCTTCACTTTGGTGAAAGAACAAGGAAGTTCCTACCATCGTGACTACCTGGTTCTCTCTTGTAGACAGTAAGTTTAGAATAAGCACTGATGCTGAGAATTGGAAGACAGAAAGCCCACTCTTTGGAACGTTCCTTTGTAAGATTTGGAATCAACTGTTAATTTTCCATGGACTAAATTTGCATCGTGATGGATTTATTGATCATGAGCCATCCAGTTGATATCAACTCTTAGAGGTCACTAAGTTGAATTTATCTAAAAGCATCTGTCCCCAACTTGGCCCTTCAGGTCTTCCAATAGTGCACCCTTAGTGCTGTAATTGAGTACATCCATGTTGATGCTTGTCATTTTCATCTTTTCTTCTTTTTCCAGCATGATAGACATCTTCAAATTTCTTGCTGGTTCCCTTAGTGCTGATAGACAGTCATTAAAAGGCAGAAGCTATCATTTCAGTATCTTCACTGTTACTTGTGAGACTGGTTGCATTATCTGTTATCATAAGTGAGTTTTTATATTTGGTCCCATTTTTTCATTGTGCTCTTGACTTTTTTTTTTTACAAGAGCTTTGTAATCATTTGCATTTTCAGCTATTAGTGTCATCAGGGTAATGCAGGTTGTTGATGATTTTCTTCAATTTTTAAAACCATGCTCATCTTCCTTCATTCCTGCTCCCTTAATATATTTTCCACAGTGTAAGTTGAATAAATAATAGGAGAGCTTTGTCTCATTCCTTTGCCAGCCTGGACCTAATTTATTTTGCCACATTCTGTCTGTACTGTGACTTCCTGTCCTGTTTATAGGTTTTGGCTCAGAATTCCTATTTTTCTAAGCACATTTCGTAATTTGACATAATTGACACAATCAGATGTCTTTCTCTAATCAATGAAGCACATTCTGGCTTCCTTTTAGTATTCTTTGGTTTTGCCAATTATCCAGCATGCATCAGCAGTAATGTTTCACGTTCTTCTACCTTTTCTAAATATGCCAGCTCTTTAGAAAAGGTGGAAGAACATGAAACATTATTTAGGGCTCCAAACTGTGTCAGATGTCCCTCAGTTTTATTTTGCTTTTCTGTGAAATTAAGGATATTGTATGATAGTTTGCACATTGTCTATGGAGATTCTCAATCATCCAGGTCATGGTTGTCCCAAAGGTACTTTTCAAAAGGCAACTTGACTTCTTTGGATTTTTTTCCTTGAAAACATTTTACTTCTCATCCAGGAAGCTTCTCCAGTTCTGCTTGAATGGTTTTCCTCACCGTTCTATTCTATTCCCCACCATTTTCTATTCCCCACTATTCAGTCACAACTGAAGAAGCTTCTTGGATGAGAAATGAAATGTTTTCGAGGGAAAGAAACCAAGGAAGTCCAGTTGCCTTTTGCAAAGCACCTTTGGTGGCTTCCACGTTCTATGAAGTCACCTTTCTTTAGTATTGGTGTCTGGATTGTCCTCTTCCAATCTGTTGGCCACTGTACCATTCTCCAGATTTTCTAGCATAGGTTGATTATAAGTAGTCCTCTACTTACGACCACAATTGCTATCAGAATTTCCATTGCTAAGGAAGGTAGTTGTTAAGTGAGTTTTCATCTGATTTTACAATCTTTCTGCCACAGTTGTTAAGCAAATCACTGCAATTGTTAAGTAAATCACTAGATTGTTAAGTGAATCCAGCTTCTGTCATGAACTTTGTTTGTCAGAAGCTTGCCAGGAAAATGGTGAACACATGAATGATGTGGCAACCGTTATAAATACATGCTGGTTGCCAAGTGCCTATATTTCGATCGTATGACCATGGGGCCGTAAATGTGAAGATTGGTAATAAGTCACCTTTTTAGTTCCATTTTTTTCAGTGCCATTGTAGTTTTGAATGCTTGCTAAATGAATGGTTGTAGGTTGAGGACGACCTATAAAACCTTTACTGATTCTTCTTTTATTTTTCCCGTAAATTTTCTATGAGTGTTACATCAGTTTCTTTAGCCTTCTGACTAGGTAATGATCAGATCTAACTCATCTTCCAGTATTAGAGCTTCTCAGAGGTGGGCTACACTTATGCTGACAAGCGGTTCGGTGGCCGTGAGCGCGCTCACACGGGCGCACTTAGCTCACACGGGCGCACTTAGCTCACACGTGCCACTTTGGGGCTGAAACGCAGCTTCAAACAGGCAGCTAATCAATTCAGGCAGCTGAGCGGCTTCAATCGGTCAAATAACCAAGTGACCATGTCAAATTCATTTATTTATTTTTACAAGGGAGGGTGAACTTTTTTTTTCTTTTCTAATCATGTTATCTCTGTTTTAATGATTTTGTGGGGACTGAACCAATCACCAGGAAGGAACCTCAGAATGCAAGCGGAGATGAATGACTCCAAGTGAAGAACTTAAATTAAGGATAGTCTTTTTATAGTGAGATATAGAATATCCTGTGTATGTAATATGTTACATTACATCCTGTATTATGTATGTTGGGAATTGTCTTGGTTCAAAAATAAAGTTCAATTAATTTTGAGGTGTAAAGTCTCTTGAAAGTCAGCATAAAATATATTTTGATTCACTGCACATCTACATCAATAACCTTTGGATTTCTATATTATAATGCTGAGTATGGCTTCAAGTAACGTCATACTATCTGTTTTGAGGGCCTGTTTTGCAGATTTTGCAGATTTATTGAGGAAGTCAGCTTTTGAATATGTAATGTATTTACTCATAATGTTCTTTAAAAAGAAGAAAATCACTTTGCACTTTTGTTTTGAATCACATATTGATACATCTTTTGTCTCTTTCATCATGCAATTTCCTAAAACATACTTGGTTCTGATTTAAAATGTATTCTAGTGATAGTTCAAATTCCTCAATAACTCAAAAGAATCTTCTACAATCTTTTCAAACCCATTGTCACTCCTTGAGCACTTTAGTAACAGTTTGGTGTTAAGTAGCTGTTGTGTAACAGAAATGTTGCTGAAAGCTGTTCTCTGAAGTAGTTTACTGGTAAGGGTCATTTCAAAATCATTGAAATGTGAAAATTTAAACTTTCAAAATATATTTGCCAGAGGATCTATATTTACACACAGTGTATCATTTTAGGACAGTAGAATTTAACTTTTCATTTAGTACCTTATAGATATTTCCAAGCACAAACTGAAGTGTTTCAAAGAGTTAGTGTGAGTTTTCAAAATTGTCTATATTTTCAAAAATTAGAGCATGCAAACAGAGGTAACAATGTGTTGAACTTGAAGAAAAAAAATACATAAGCATTGTGTCAAGTCAAAGCAACATTTGACAGTAGCTGATAGCTTCTTATAAGCTAATAGCTTCTTGTAAAGTTTTGTTCAGGTCAAGCTTGACTCATGGTGAATTCATGTCCGTGTAGCTTTCTTGTCAGCTACACAGATATAGTTTGCTTTACATTTTGTGTTTGTCTTGTTTTTGACCTCCTGGTTAGTCCAAGTATCCCTAGGAAATCCCATTCAGGTTCTAGATAGACTGAGCACCACCCATTTACTTGGGCAAGTGGCAAAAGGCAGATTACCCTGATATGAGAAGTTATTTTAGAGTTATGTTACTTTGCTCTGTAATTAAATTACATTTTCTCAATTCAACCAATCTTGTTTTAAATTAAGTTTACATTATCATACATTTTTCCTAAAAATTGCCATAACTAATTTTATTTTAATTAACTGTTTAATGTATTATCTCTTCAGAGTAAGTAGATTGCAGCAACAGGCATGTGGCTTCTTACCTCTATCATACTAGGTAACATAGGTCAGTTGTACATCCTGTATAATCGCAGGTTTGTTTGTTTTTTTGTTAAACAGCCATACTAAATGAAGTTTACATTGGCTTTAACCAAATCATTCTAGTAAAGTCAGAACCATAGGTTTGTGATTTCCTGTTGGCTTGGGAGAAAAAAATATTACTGCATTCACATATATTAGTTAAAAAAATATCTGGTTAACCAACAGGAATTAGATCTGCTTGCTGTCATTTATAGTAGAGAAAGAACTCACTTTTTCCCATAGCTTCCCCAGCTGTAGAATGTTCTGCTGAAGTTTTATGTGACTGGTGTGATCTATTTTGCTTATAAGCAGGTATTGTGGTCCAGCTGTGTTTGGACTAACATTACAGATACGTAATTTGGCACTTGTCTGTTGCCATAAGTTAGAGAGGAATGATAAATTGTCTCATCCTCTTCAGTACTGATATCTGCTTGCCTATTGTTTAATATGGTTTTCTTTTTCTTGGCTTTTATGCTTGAATAAAAACATGAAACTGTATGTTCAGGACTGTTTCTCGGAGAATCTGATGAATGAGATGTTACAGAAAACTTCGAGAATCCTGTGGGTCTTCTGGGACAGACTTTTCGTTTCTCTGGAGCAATGCTTCTTAACCTTAGCAATTTTGAGATGTGTGGATTTCAACACATAAAATTCACTAGCCAGTATGCTGGCTTGGGAATTCCTGGAGTTGAAGTCCACAGACCTTACAGTTACAAGGTTCAGGGAACACTGCTGTTGAGTATGGTGCAGCAGGGGGAATGAGTAGGGATATTGGAGAGCCAGTTTGTTGTAATGGTTAAAGATGCTGTCTTAGAAACCAGGAGATGAGAGTTCTAATCCTGCCTTAGGCATGCGAAAGCCAGCTGGATGACTTTAGTCCAGTCACTCTTCTCAACCAGACCCATCTCATTTTGTGAGGCAAATAAAAGAATGAAGGGGATTATTATGGATATTTGGTGCCTTGATTTACTTATCAAGTAACAAAGGCGGGTTAAAAATCTAATAAAATGAATACAACACCATTGGTAGTGGTGGTGGTAACATAGACATATTGTATGTGCACTCAAAATAACATGAATATGCCTTCACCTACCAGGTCTCTTGATCTTGCATAAGAAAAAAAAAAATGCAAATTAGTGAGATATTAAAAAAACCAGGACTTATTTAACAAAAGGAGAGTAAGAAAAAAGTATTAAGTCTCTAAATATCAAAATCAGAATAGTGGAATATAACAGAGAGTAAGGAAATAATTCTAAAAATTATTCTTGTTTGTAAACCTCAGGAGCTAAGCTGGAGATAATTGTAGTCCATTTATTCAGTGAATAGTGGAGCAGCTGTCACCATGAAAGATTTGGGGGAGAGGATTATTTCATTCCTTCCCTTGTATGGCTTTATTTTTGGGGGGATGCCTGTTTCTCTCTACTTTTCAGAATCTCTTTCAGCAATTTGCATTAAGAAAAAGTTTTAAGGACATCCATTTCTTGATCATCTAAAATCAAAACTTGCTATATTTCAAGCATTCCAGAAAGACTGCATACACAGTCTTAAGCTCTTCCTTAAATTTCAGATATACTGGAAAATTTTATTTGGCTGCAAATGCCAACACCAGCACATCAGAGGGGGCTGCGCTATTATCATATAAACCTAGCTAACCTTTGCTTCACTGAAGCAAATGGAAGAAAAAGGTTTGATGTCATTGTAGAAGAACTTTGTAAGGCCTGAGAGAATATGAAGATACAGAAAGGTCTTTCAGCCTTCTTACACTATGTATGAGAAGGATCCTCTTTTCCTCGTGTAGCTAACGTAGTTACTGTAAAAAGTTTCTTCACATTGTTGACTGTATTAACTTGGTTATTTTCTTTACTGCCTGTCAGAATTTCTGTACAGTCTTGAGCAGAGAATACTTTTTCCAGTCATGGAACTATCCCAAAATTATTTATATCTTATGGTAACTGAACCAAAGTTTTGCATGCCAAAGTGATATACTGAATTACAACCTTGGGCAAAGTACTTTTGTGTTTGGTGTTATAATTTGGTCTAAAATAATGAGGGTTGAGGTGCAATCCACCAGGAACATCTGCTCAAAATGAATGAGAATTATGATGCTGTGACTCATTTCCTGCCAGATGCGAAAGCAGATCTATAACTGCCGCACAAACCATCAGCCCCAGCTCTTCCTTCTCCCCTTTGTATGGCAGCACATTATTTTGGTACACAATTTCATTGCCTTTCTTCAAATTCACTGGGACTTAGGAAAATCATTGCTGAATGATATTACATCATGTTATACAAATTCACACATCTCAAAGCAGCAATATAAGGCAGCTTTTTTGCAGCAATCTTACCATACACCATAGTGTCTTATTCAATCCCCAGAGAAATTAGACTGGGTGAGATTGATTGTGCTTCAAGTGTTGTCATGTGTTTTTAAAAACTGCCACTTACTTAAAACAAAAGTTGTAATCCCAGCAGTCACCATTAATCACGCAATGTACTACAATATACATATTGTTAAGTGTCAGTATTTGGGATAGTTTCCAGAAGAATCCTTCACTGTTTTCTTTTTCTACATAATGATGATTCTTGCCAAGTTTGTGATTCAGGAGAAATAAGTTCTAAGTACTTGGTTGGCCTCATCCTAAGATCATTAGTTGTTTCAAAAGTTGGAATCTGGCTCCTTGATATACTAGAAACCAGAAATCCAGAAATTATAATAGAAAGCTCACAACTGCAAACATAAGCTTCAAGGATATAATTCCTTCTAACCATCACAGAAATCTTCTCTTTTTTTGCAATTAATATAAATGTATATGAACTAAAAAAACTGGAGATTTTTTCCTATCACTTTTGATAGCTCTATTTGTGAATTCGGGGGGATTGATACCCAACACATTTAGATAGGACCAACTTGGATGACGAGTATTAATTAGTATTGGCACGCCATGCTAGGAGTCTTTGTCAGGAGATTACCTGACCAGGATTTTTAAAAAGAGGTCCTTGTGTGTGAGAACCTTTTTCCATTGTTCAGCATGAAAAAATACTTTTCTTTATCTGCCACTATTCAGCCTAGTAATAGGAAATGCAATATACAGGAATATATAGTTCTCTGATCCTTTCTTTTTTGGAAAGGCTTCCAATCAGTGGTGGGATTCAGCCAGTTTGGACCGGTTCAAGCAAACCGGTATCTAAGATGATCAGATGGGCCCGTCTACCCATCCCTGCACTTTCCTGGCCTTTATCCTCTCAGCTGATTGGCATGGCAGAGCGGATTGCTGCGCCTCAGCTTTATTATTCCCCAGAAGTAACATAGAAGGTAAGTTTTCAATTTGGTTTTTTTGCACGATCACCAAACCGGTAGTAAAACCAGTTGAATTCCACCACTGCTTCTAATGGCTGTGAGTAGACTTGAACTAGGATATCATCAGTCATTGCCCAACACTTTGAACTATGTACTGCACTGGCTCTTTTGGAGCAGGGGTGTCAAACTCACGTCACTGCGGCATCACGTGACATATCACGACTTTTTTCCCCTTCGCTAAACTGGGCGTGGCCAGTGCATGACGCATCTGGCCCATCAGCCGGGAGTTTGACAGCCCTGCATTAGAGCATGGCAGATAATGAATATACCATTTTCCCCAGTACACAAAAAATATTTGCCAGGTTAATGTTCTTAATTTTTCCTGCTGATATGGCTATTTGTACTTGTGTCATATGGAATACGATTTGTTCAAAAGAACAAATTTGAGTAATTTGAGAATACTCATTATGTAATTTATGATGTAAAATCACAATGATGTTCTTGATATAATTGATGGTATGACATTTAATGATAGAAGGACTGTCACAATTTTGTGATAGAATCCTACCATCTACTGTGAACTTTTAAATAAATATTAGTATAAATATTAGCGTAAGAGTGGAAGCTCCTGAAGCAATGTGGAAAGGCCTTTAGGCTTTACCATGAGAGTTTAGCAGAGGAGAAATTGAAAGGTGAAAAGGCATTCTAGTGTTGTAAGTCTGGTAATACACTTGTATATACAGTCCTGCCTGGGTTAAGTTATAAAAGAAAAAGAAAAGACTTTTTAAATCTGAAATAAGAGCCCAGCAGTACATAATGATATGGCTTATCCATTATAAACTCCACATTTGTAGTAGCATAACAACATGAGTGTCATTTTGAATAACATCAGTGATCTATCAGGATGGCATTCTGTGCCCACATTGCTAAACCAGATGCTTTCTGGACACCCTGTGGTGTGAACTAGTGAGTGATAACCTTTTTTTGCTATTTGAATAAGCAGTCAATATTTCAGGGAGTGGTAAACAGCTCTTTAGACTACTAGCCCCTGATAGCCCAATCTTCCAGGCCCTTTTAAAAATATTCTAAATTTATAGCCATCACTATAATTGCACAATGAAATTATACATTGTTTAAAGATATATATTTGTGTGTGTGCATGTGCATGTATCTTTTTTTGGGGGGAGGGCAGGCTTCTCATTCTCCATAATATCTTCTTTTAGGTATGTACACAATATTCCAATATAGTCACTATGATTTAGCTAAGGGGATTGCAATATTGGTGCTTTATTTTAAAATCTCCAAATTTTGCCTCCCCCCTGTTACATTTTGAGTTGATATTTTCTTTGACTTGTTTACCATGACTCCAGGATGCCTTCCCCAATCAGCTGCTCCCAACTGCCAGCAACGTTCAACCCATTCATTAACTTACGAAGTTTGAATTTTCCTGCTGATGTACATTACTCTGTGTGGAACCGCATTTGGCATCTGGCACTCATTCATTCATATAGTTTGGAGAAATATTTTTGGAGCTCTTTGCTGTATATTTTATTTTCCTCTTGTGATAAATTTTTCTAGTGTTGGCAAATTTAGCTACCTCTGTGCTCAAATGTAGCAACAAAACAAATATAAATGTGTTCAAGTCTCTCCAGTATACATTGCAGAACATTAATTGTAGTTTTGCTAGATTAGAGTTCTAGTTCTCATACCAACAACTCCACTAGATTAAATTGGAATTATAGTCACACTTTTATCTTGATCAATATTTATTTTTCTATTTTTAGAATTATTTTGTGATTGCATTCTTCTATCCTAGAATGCAATCTCTATGTGAAACACACTATAAGAGGACTATAACTTAAGAAGTGCTTTTAATCTTAACTGTAACACTTTTCATTGTTTTTTTTAAACATTCTTAGCCTAAAAAGTAGATTAGGAAGGAGGTACAACAAGAAAAGAAAAAAAAATGTCCTTTTATTTCTTCTTAGAATTACTACTAATAGTTTGCTTAACAAGTATTCAGTATTGCTATTTAAGGCAGAGACATCAGTAGTGTAGTACAAAAAATATTTTTCTTTCACATAAAAGGCTGTGTCTTTTTCATTTAAAAAACAAAACAAAATGAAGTTTTTATATAGAAGATTGGCTAAGAATTGTTTTGGTTGGTTTTTATCTCTATTAAATTGTTAAATTACTTTTTTATATGTGTTTATAATTAAATGAGGTTAGATTTATTTGATCTAGCTGGCAACAATTTTAAAAACCCCTGTTCATACAATTTGTGTGTTGGATATACACAAACTGGTATTTGTGCAATAGGACTTTCTGTATTTTTCTTCATTTGCACCCTACCTCCAACATTTCTTTGGTGGTCTTTGGGAACTGGAAGGGACAAAAACAATCAAGTTGCCATTCCATTTGTTCCGTTGGCAATTGAACTCAAATTCTTAAATCCTATAAGGAGAAGTTCTGCTGTGAACAGTCTTCTTAGCACTTCGCTTAGAACCTACAATGTTTAAGTAAGGAAGAATGGCTTGTAAGAAAATTGAGATTGATTTAAGTCCTGGGCTTCAGATAAGCCTATGAAACAAATAGAGTTTTGTCTACATGGGAGTTCTCTAAAGAAACTACAAGCAGTTTTTCCCTCTGATAGCACAAACCAGTACAACTAGGCCAGCATTATAGAACTCTCCGAAGACCTGAAACTGGGTAGAGATCCTATTCTAGCATATAGTATGTATTTTGTATGCATACAGTCATTTTTAAATATTTTCTCTTACAGATTAGAGAGAATGTGTGAATCAGTCCTTTCATTTTCATCTGTTCATAAGTCTGTTTCATACTTGTTTTAGTCATTGTTGGAAAACAAAAACGAATTTGCATTTAAACATGAAACTATTTTCCCCCACAGACAGTGTATTCTTCAATGCATTTTATCCAAAACATAAAATGTACAGACGACAAGATTCAGATTTCCATTTGTGAAGTTTGAATTGAATCATTTCATTTAAAATGCAAATATCTAAAATTCTGAAGCACTACTATTTCAAATTATAAAATATATCACAAATCTTGCGCTTGTCTTTGATTTACTGTTTATTCTTATTGATTTATTTTTCAGTGAACAGAGTATATGCCAAGCCCGGGCATCAGTTATGGTTTATGACGATACCAGTAAGAAATGGGTGCCAATAAAGCCTGGACAACAGGGCTTCAGCCGAATCAACATCTATCACAACACGGCCAGCAACACATTTAGAGTAGTTGGAGTTAAACTTCAAGATCAACAAGTGAGTGTTTTTTCAGCGTTTCAACCATACAAGTTCTAAAATAGAACTCAAAGAACAGTGGTTGTTCTGTGTTTTAGAAAAAGGTATATTAGTGTGTGTGTGTATATATATATATACATACAAACTTTTTATTTTAAGACTACATTCTTTCCTCTGTGGTTGAAATACATAATTTATGCTGAGCAAAGGACGCCTTATGCTGAAGTGGGCTGTTGCTCCATTTAACACAGAACTGTCTCAAGTGGTTACAAGAAGTTCTCCAATTCCAGCTTTTATATGTAGGATATTGTATAAATAAAGCATGTTGTACGTTCCAAGCTTTATACTCCCCCCCCATTTGTTTGAATTATTTATTTATACATATTGTTCTACTTCAAACCCCACAAGACAGCTTGTTTTACAAGAAAACTCTCGTTAGCATAATAATCTTCTATAGTCATCATTTGCTGTGAAAATGCCTTTGAACTATATGACCTTAATGACTTTCAAAAGGCAAGCAAGTTGAAGCTCTCCATATCTTCAGAAACAAGATGTTTCTTGTCATCTGGATTTGAATGAGCAGCTTTATTACTCAGCAGTCCTTCTTAAGATACGTTCACATTACTAACTCTAGTCAATAAAGATTATCTAATAACAAGGGTGTCAAACTCAAGGCCCACGGGCCGGATTGGCCCATGGGGTGTTTAAAGTTGACCCACGGGGCTAGCCTGGAAATAGTAAAATATTGGCCCATGGTGCCTCTCACAGCCAAAATGGAGTGTTTTCAGCCTGGACGGCCTCCTGCAGCACTCTGGCAGTTAAAACAGAGTGCAGGGGCCAGGTGTGGCCCCCTGTGGCCCATTTTGGCTGGCAAAGTGCTGCAGGAGGTCATCCAGGCAACTTTCAATCCATTCATTAATGTGTTAAATGTGTTTTTTTTTCTCTTAAAAAAGAAGATTGGAGATTGGGCAGAAGTTCTGTAATACAGCTACTTTACAGTAGATGGTTTCTCTCTTTCCATCAGAGTGGTATTACTTACCTTCCAGATCCAGCTGAATGCATTCTACTTAGGAAACCAGGATTGGCATAAATCCAATTGTGCTGTAGAGGATTGTTTTCACTTTCATGATCTCTAAAGTTCAAAGTGATCCCAGATAATCTTGTTAGACATTACCCTTGTCGCCTCATAAGATTCTGTCCAATTAGTGTATCTTCAATGAATGTGATTAATTTTTTTTCATAAAGTATTGTGGTGGTCAGCAGAGAGATCAGCTTCTTTACAAAGGGCTACTATGTTATGCGAGTCTGGAGACGTAGGAAAAGCAGTGAAGAAAGCACATTCCACTCCTTTTATGCCACTAAATACTCCTAAACAATGGGCACTTACTCATTGTCTTCTGCCAACATTACTATACATCTCTCTTTAGCTGCTTCATTTCTTGAAGCTTTACAGAAAGGGAGGCCTTCGATCTGCAACTTGGGAAACTCTGCTTGTATTCAATCATGTTTAATGTCCTCGTTGAATCCCAGAAAACAGCTACTTGAAGGCTGAAAAAATTCCTAGGTGTGCTCAGGAAATCTCTTGGATTTATTAGGTGCCTGGGGCAGTGGGGCAGGCCATTTTAACCATCTCATTGCCCCCACAGAGGTCAGGCGAGGTGACAATGCGCACAGTTGATTGGACTGTAGCAAGAGGGCTGATGATGGCGCCCCCTCCTTTCAGATCACATTACTGCTACACCCTTGGAGAATGTACTTTACTTCCAAACTATATCTGATTTAGTCCTTTGGATCTGAAGAGGAAGCATACCTAATCTGAAAAGAGCAAAATTTATAATATATGGGCAGTTTGGAGTCTGAGCTGTGAGGGCAGGGCAAAACAAGAAGTTGTATAGACTCTGGAGTCTCACTACTGGTGACTCTGGCAGAACGGTTGAGATAAATCCTAGCTCAGTTATAAATATATGTTTTATGTGTGGGGGGCTCAAGCTATAATCCCTAGGATCAGCAGTTAAAAGGATCAGATAAAAAGTGTTGAGAAAGATTTCTTCATATTTGGACTCCCAAGAGAACAGACAATACTGGGCTAAATGAAAAGATAGACCAATCTGATGCAAGATATCTTATATTTGTTTTCTGCCTTTCTGGAAATATATTTCGGGGGGGAATCAAAATTTATTTCAAAAAGAAAATCTTACATAAAGAGAAAAGCAAGGTCTGACTATACAATAATGTTAAGATGATACATGGGTTTATGTGTATTTTTTTCTGCTAATTATTAGAATTAGTATCTGCTAATTCATTATTATCTTAGTAGGTTGTTGTGCTGCCTTTTAGACTATTTATCCTTCTGATGCAGCTAATCTTAACCCATTCATAAAACCAAATAATAAAATTATGCACTATTATAGTATTAAAAACTATCGTATGAAAATAATGGCATCAGATTAAAGCATATGTTCTTAGTGACTGCTCATTTCTTCTATTTCAATTTCAGGTAGTGATTAATTATTCAATTGTGAAAGGACTGAAGTACAATCAGGCAACGCCGACATTCCATCAGTGGCGTGACGCACGGCAGGTTTATGGACTGAACTTTGCTAGTAAAGAAGAGGCAACCACATTTTCAAATGCAATGCTATTTGCCCTAAATATCATGAACTCACAGCAAGATGGAGGTAAGACAAATAATTATGATTATCGGGTCCACCTTCACCACCTCTGTTAGCAAATTATAGCCTGTTATATAGTAGTACAAATATTAAAGTCAGGATACATGACTCATTCAGAGTGCAATATCTGCCCTTTTTTGAAAGCAAATGAAGGCAAAACCTTGGTATTTCTAAAATGTACATTTTTCTGTTTTAAGGCTTATGTTAAATTATAAGAGAACACTACTGTTAGCAATAGCACATGCTATTAGCTGTCTCTGCCCCATGGGCGGAAAATATGGATGCTCGTAAAACAAATAATCTAGGCACTTTTCATACCTGAAATTTTACTGTTTCCATTATTATCAAGAAATGTGATACCTTACTTTTTCTTGTTTTAATCCACCTGTGCAAAATCTATGTGAAATATCAATTTGCCAGGTGATGTTTAGCTTTGTCTTGTCAACCCCATTAGATAGACCAGACTATGAAATTAATTCCATAGGTTGTCTACAACTACTTCTATTGAGATTGGCTGTAACAATAGAATCTTATGCTGCAGATTGTGCTGTAGCTCTTCTTCCTTCTTATAATTTAATAAATCAATGGGGTGTTTGTCTGAGTCATGTCCGTTCTGGAATTAAAAAGAATATTTTGGCCCCTTTTACTAGGCTAGAACTTCTGCATATCCCCAAGAAGGTCATCTTCCTTACTCTCTGTAAGTCCTTATCCTAAAAGAAATGTGAGCATAAGATTTGGTTGACCAAGATGTTTATTTGCTGCTTTTCACATGCATACAAGATTTCTCTTCCCATGGCATATAGAAGAATAGTTAAGTTAGAATAATGCTTAGCAATTTTTTCTATTTTTTAAAAAAATCTAAGTGCAATGGATACCCTTGCTATTAGAAAGCGTAGAGCTTCCCAATTTTTTTTTGTTATCGCTAAATCAACATGATTGAGTCTTCTCAAAGATAAAGAAATGTCCATTTGTATTTCCTAAACTCAGATTATTATTTAACAGGTCAGTGTTTGAGGGAAGGAATTTTATTGTACATTATTGTGATCATTCTTGAGAAAGAATAAGGATGTCAAATTGATGGCATTAGTTATTTAGACTATTTCTATTTTTAACATTCACTTCTTTCATAAACCAGACTCAGTACTTTATGTTGAGGTGTTTCTGAGGTTTCCATAGATCATCTTGAGTGTTTGGCAGTAAACTGCTTATTACACTCAGACACCCACTTGTGTGACTACCATGAGTCTGAATTAATTTGGCAGCACATAAATGTAATTGATTGATTAATTGATCTGCTCAGTGGTGTAGGATGAAAAAAAGGAGAAATTAACACTGTATCTCATCTCACCAGGTTTCATTTGTTTTAGCTGAAGCAGAACATTTTTGAAGCAATGTGTTCTTGGGAGATCATTGAGAACCTGGGAATAGTGCTGGCCATTTTTTTAACCATTACAATTATCTTCATCAGTTTTTGGGTTTTGTTTAGATTCCCTAAGAAAATACTCTCGGTCTTTAATAAATAAGTTGTCAGGGTTCCAACCGATGCCCTAATGAAAGCGGGAGCCTCAAGCAAAGTTTCAAGAAAATTCCAGTTGTTCATTAGGAGCATCATGTCAGCACGGACCAAGTGAAGGTAGCTCTGACCCCACTCAGTTCACGCCTTGCCTCTGACCCTGCTTCCCCCTCCCCCCCAGGTATGTCATCAGTGACGTTCCCCAACGAAGCAATTTCATGGGTCATAGAAGTCACTCCCTCCGGCCGTTACTGGTTTCTGTGGAGATGGCCTTGACTTTGGTCGGCTAGGATGTGCGTTGTTTT
>JANHFL010001686.1:135007-147302 GCA_032468155.1 Oxyrhabdium leporinum | reverse complement strand
GTTTCTGTGGAGATGGCCTTGACTTTGGTCGGCTAGGATGTGCGTTGTTTTGACTGAGGTGCAAATTGCTCGATGCAGCTGCGAGGCTCGGTTCCCCATCCCTCTGCCCTTCGCGAGTTGACATTAGTATCTTGAACCATTAAATCATATAGTTATGCTAATTTAATCAATCCATCTCAGCTTTTCTCTGCTGGAAAATTCCATTGAATTTCTTATTAGTCTATACTAGAAGAAGAAACACAAAGTCCATAATAAAGCCTTTGGCAAAGTTTTTTTTTTTAAGTCATTTGAAGGGCATGAAAATCCTGAGCTTTTTTTCTTGCTCTTCAGTTCTATCATGTGACAGCGTAGTTGCTAAAATAGAAGCTAAGCACAAGCTTTATGACATCAAATGTCTCATCAATAAAGATGAGTCCTCTTTATATAAAGAAGGCATTGGCTAAACCCTAGGTAGGATTGCAGCTACTAAGTTTTTTTCTACTGCCCTTGACACGCTTTCCCAGACTGTAAATACAGGTAGTCCTCAACTTATAGCAGTTCATTTAATGACTATTCAAAGTTACAATGGTACTGAAAAAGGGACTTGTGACTGTTTTCCACACTTACAATTGTTGCAGCATCCCCATGGTCAAGTGATCAAAATTCAGACACTTGGCAACTGGCTCTTACTTATGATGGTTGCAGTGGCCTGGGCTCAGTGGCCTTTTGCGATCTTCTGACAAGGAAAGTCAATGGAGAAGCCAGACTCACTTAGCAGGCATGTTAATAACTTAACAACTACAGTGATTCAATTATGGCAAGAAAGGTTGTAAAAAATTCACTTAACAACTGTTTTGCTTAGCAATAGAAATTTTGGACTCAATTGTCGTAGTGAGTTGAGGATCACCTGTATAGATCCTTTGTAGTTGGATTTAGATTACTTTTCTCAGTTGCATCATAGTTTTTATGTAATTATGAGGTATTGGGAAGCACATTAAAGTTTGTCACACGAAGACTTGTGGTATAATTCCAAGCCTCTGGTTGTAAGCAGGCTTCAGAATTTAAAATAGAAGAATGTGAAAAATATACAGCAATTATGTAATACATAATTGCTGTACTAAGAGATGGTTTACTTGGGGACAGCTCACAGGAAATTTCTTTTAATATGAACATCATTGCTTTTTTTTACTTTAAAAAAAGCTTTAGTGAAAAGATTTTTGTGCCCCCTATTTGAGCAGTATGACTTAGCTAATTATTTCAAATTTGTCTTACCAGACATTGATTCCAAGCCCTTTGTTTCTATTTAGAAAGCGTATATATGATATATATGATCTCCACAGGAAGGAAATCGGAAACTCTCCTGTTATGAGAGTTTCAATGAATTGATCTTCCTTGGAGGAACAAGGAACAAATTGGAAGTAGTTTTAAAAAGAAGTGAAAAATGGGGACTGGAAGAAGAAAATAGGCAGAGAGTAAAAAATTATGATAGGAAAGAGAAACACAAGCAGCAGGAGGAAAAATAAATAAAATTGGAAAATGAAAATGGACAACAGAAAGCAGTGACAGAAAGCACCATTTTTAAAAAAAACAACAAACCCTCCCCTCCCATCATTTAAAGACAGAACCTTTTTTGATCTCAGATTTCAATGACATTGGCAGATTTTAACCAGCTCTCTTTTCATATACAGAAGCAAGTTACATTTTAAACAATTTTAGTCCCCCTTAGGGTAAAGTACTATAAGTGCAGACACTTTAATGACTAGAATACTGGCAGAGATAGAGGGTTTTTTTTTCCCCCTCTGTGGTCTGAAACAGATTCATCCCGCTTTTACATTTTTAATTTATACTACTAAATAATCATGTTTACAAAATGTAGCAAGATCTTGTGAAGCAAATAATTGGAGATTACAGTATTTTATTTCATATTGCCCAAAGAACAAAATGCAGTATAAACTCTGACATTTAAAAAAAAACATTGTTTAATCAGGATCCACCAACATAAAATTAAATGTGCTTCATAATTTCTTAAATATTTCAGATCACTATAACTGGTTAAATCTTTTTTTTTATAAAACAAACCATACATTTCTTTTTCAACATTTGTTGCTTTTGATCAGTTGTATGAGATCATTTTCTGTCATTGTCTTTTTCCAAAGTTAGCTTTAGAGAAACTAAACAATTGTCAACTTAGCAAAGGACCGGTACGATGGACTATTAGGTCTTTTTCTGCTCTCAGTTTTCTGTTTCTAAAATAATAAATATGGCAATAATTTATATATTATAACTACTCCTAATAATATGAGTATGTCTCCTAGCAGCAAAAGCATTAAGAAACTTGCAGTAAAAAAGAGACAACATTGAAAACATTGGTTTTTGGTTTTGAGAATCATTACAGTGATGAACAAGTGGTTGAAACTTTTCTTTCTCATACAAACTGTAAAAGTGATCTTTTCCATGCACTTAAATAGGATGAAATAATCTTTGTAAAATAGTAAACTCCTTTACTAAAAATTGTAGCTAAATAGAATATTTTTGATACAATTTGTTTCATTTCATTTTATCTTTATCTTTTTTTTCTTCTCTCATTGTGGAAAGTATTTAATTAGGTAATGTAAGAAATTGCACTGGAATAAAATTAAAAGAAATTTTTAGGAGAAAATTTTTAGTAAATTTTTATCTTTTCCTTAAACAATCAAGAATTCCATGTGTAAAGTTTTAAAAAGTGCATAAACACTAAGGAAACAATTATGAATGTTCCTCTGTAAGATTATTGTGTACAGTATATTATGTCAAGCAACAATTCTGGCTTGTAAAGCTTTATTCATGGCTTAGTCTGTGGTGTAACTTCAGACAATGGTTTATTTAGTAAGTAGTTGAACAAACAATGGCTGAGTGCAATATAGGAATGTAGCCTAGACTGCAACTAACTTGAATGGTTTTGGATAATCCATTTTCTTTGTTTGACTACCAAAGGAAGACTAAAGTGTAACCCTAAACACACATACATAAAGATAAGCCTAGTGAATCCAAGATTTCTAAGTAGTCATATATAAGATTAAAATGTAAAAGTCTTTATGAAATGATTAATTCATATAAAAAGTGCAGCCATCTATACATAAGTATGTCATACGGAATTTAGTAGGTTATTCCCAACTGTGTGCATATACAATTGCAGTCTAAATGTACCTAAATGTACTTAGAAAGATTTTTAGACTAAACGGTAGCTCTTGCGATAATTTATGGTATGGTATTTCATAAAAAGATCTCAAATAGCATGAGATGTTCAATATACAAAAATAAACCATGCTGGTTTATGCCATAACCTTTCAATTCGATTTTCAGATTTTGATACTTTATGATATTCTGCCTGCTGGGAAGGAAAAGGGGAGGGGGGAAAGAAGGTAGAATTGGGAGGAAGGAAGTCTTCCCTGACTCACAGAGCACCTCTTGTGTACCTCCCCTCAGCCTCCTTGACCCACATCATTCTCCGCGTGCCTTTTCGAACCCACACAGCTCCTCTTGCAATCCCAAACATCCTCTCTGACCCATGCTTCCCGCATGTGCTTGCTCTGATCTGTGCAACATCTCTTGATAACACCTATGCACCTTCCATGACCCACACTGCCACCATGTGTGTCATTCCTAAACTGCACAGCACCTCTTGTTCACTCCCTAGTACCCCCAGGCATACTTCCCAATCCGTACCATCCCATATGTGCCCTCCCTAACCAGCATAGCATGTCTCACAACCCCCCATGAAACCCACAACTCTTCTTAATCTGCACTGCCCCCCCCCCCCATCCACTCTTACAACTTTCTGCCGGTTTCTCCACTGGCTTTCTTGCTGGAAGCTTCTCATAAGTAAAATAAATAGGGAAGCTGGCAGGATTCTTGGGAGGGGAGGGAGAGAGGGAGGAAAGGAAGGAAGGAAAGTTTCTGATACTCCTTGCCAGTTTCCCGTAAGGAAAGTCAGTTGCAAAGATGACAACAAGACAGAAGTCATACCCACTCCCATTGCTTTTTTGTCCATCCATGGTTTTTCTGTTTAGGTAAGAGAATATCTCTGAATGGATGAAGCAGTAGGTCACCAGTTGACTATTATTTGATGCAGTACCTAAAGTCCTAAACAGAAGTCAAGAAGATAGTTAACTTCCATAATTTGCATTTGGTATGTCCCATAAAGTCCAACAGATAGCAGCTCGGCAGGTTGAAAAGTCTACATTGATGCAAACTCAGACTGAGAGCAAAGGAAAAGAATATGGCCCTCTTGAAAGGCAACCAGATGCCCTCTGGATAAACGTCCTGCAGTGACTCAACATTCTCCATAGTTGTTTCTTCAACCTCCCTGCTTTGATCTGCTCTGTAATCAGAGCAACAAACACTTTCATTTCTCCACCTGCTGTGTTACAATATCTCACAACTATTATTCTTGATTCTGCTTCAGACCCCTAGGCCTCTACAAAGGCATACTGTACAGTAGTATTTTTAGTGAAGACTATGAGATCTGGGCTACAGAAATGAGCTACATCACTAGGAGATCACTTTGTTGTGCCCAGTTTGGTTCTGCATAAACAAAAAATGGTAGAAGTGCTGGTGCACTGCCTAGAAACTGTCAGGACCTGGATTGGGAGGAACAGATGGAATTTCTCCAAGGCTGGATGATTTGGGTCTGTGGGTTAAACAATACCAAGGTAGCATGATCTTTAGCTCTGAACAAGTTGTATTTCCCTGCTTAGAGGTGGTTTTGTTATTTGGGCGTTGTCCTGGACTGACAACACCTTTTCAAGGAGCAGTTGTTCGGTATGACCAAGCGGGCTTTTACATAGATGCATCTGGCTTAATTTTAATTTCACGTACTTAATTTAGGTGCTGACTACTCCAAAATGATTCTGAGTGGCTTGAAAATCCTGTGTGTTGTTCCTGGCTCAACCAATCCTATTCACAGACTCTCATGCACTAATCCATCTCTCCGTTGGAATTACTGTCAGTAGTCCGCAAGATACGACCACAATTGAGCCCAAAATTCCCATTGCTAAACAAGACAGTTGTTAAGCGAGTTGTGCCTCATTTTATGACCTTTTTGCCAAAGTTGTTAAATGAATCAGTGCAATCGAATCATGCACTTGTTAAGAGAATCCGGCTTCCCCCACTGACTTTACTTGTTGGAAGCCAGCTAGGAAGTGGTGATCACATCACCTCAGGACAGTGCAACTATTATAAATACATACCAGTTGCCAAGCACCTAAATTCTGATCACAAGACCATGGGGATGATGTAAGGGTTGTAATTGTGAAAAATTGAACAGTCACTTAATGAATGGTTGTAAGTTGAGAACTGCCTGTAATACTGTACATGAGATTGCCTCTGAAAAGCGCTTGGAAGTTACAGTTGGTAATTCTGAGGTAGTGACGTGTGTTTTCCATTGCTTTAACATCAACCTAGGTAAAGAAATAAAATATTTTTTCTTCTAATGCAATTGACCTTGTATGGAGAAGAAGACTGTCTTCCAAATATCTTGTGGTATGGGCTAGAGCCCTAGTATCTCTGTTTAGAAATGTATCAGGAAAAGAATTGCTGTTATTTATATACATAAAGATTTACCAGCAGTCACTTTGAAAGCACATTTTAAAACACATAACAGCTCTTGGGAACTTTCCTTAATGTTTTGCTACTTTCACAGAAATCGGTGTCAGCTGGGAGGGGTGGGCGATATGAGAAGTAACTCAGGAATTTAGTTTCCTTTAACAGAATAGAGATTATTCTCAGTAATGTCTAGATTTTAAATTTCTACATCAGCTTCCTAGCTAATTCTATTGACCTGGCTTTGAAAGAAATACTTTGATAATCAATATCCTATACTGCTTTCTAAGAAGGAATAATTGACAACAATGATATTTTGTTTGTTTTTCTCAATTTGGAGAGGGAAAACTTAAGCACATGCACCCTGAAGATGTGAGAACTGAGAATTCAGGTTCTCAGAATACTGGACAGGCAAAACTTGATGCATTATTCAAACACTAATGTCTTGATCTAACAATTCATAATAAATTCTAAAATTGGCCTCCTCAACTGATTTGGGGTCAAACAATCACAGGTTTTTATGTTGTTTCTGTTTCTCTTAAATAACAGGTCCACATTCAATTAAGAAAACTATAACATCTGTCAGGCTTAGTCAAGATTTCATCCACCGCATGGGTTTCACCCATATCATTTCTATATCTATTCACAGGACAAGTTTTACTCTCAATCTGTCATAAGAGAAAGTGAATCTTAAAGTGAATCTGCCTAAGAAGTCAGAGTGAGGAGAGTTTAATCTGAAACTTAGTATGAAGTGTGGCAGATGTTATTAGTGACAATGGCATGGATTTAGTTAAACATTATGGATAATATATAGGCATGTTATGAGGCCTTATAGACTTGGATAGAAAAGAGACAAGGTATTTTGTCTTTGACTGCATCTCCACAGAACTGACAAATAAGAGTTTTTAACATTGTTGGCAAGATGGCAGGGATCTTAGAACTTCAACAGGCACTGTGGTCTCTGCTATGAACAGTTTGAGAAACCTGGATTAATGCCGTTTTTTGTCCCTTGGATAATGTTCTTATATCTCTTTACTCCATTGTCTTCCTCTCTATCCTGGCTTTCACCAGTGGTGAAATCCTTTTTATTTCTGAACTATACTCAGAGAGAAATGATAAATGTGATAGTGACGCTTCTATGAAAGATCATGCATAAATTTGAAGTTAATTACCATCAGTGCACTAATGATACTCAGTTGTATTTCTCCCTTCCTTGGATATCTCAAAATCCTTTGCATGTCTCCTGGTTATAAAGAACTGAACGTAAGAGAAGAACTGAAGCTAAATCTGGATAAGACAGAATTGTCAATTCAAGAGGCTGACTTTAGATTTTGAAAATATGCCTGCAACTTGAATAAAGTTGCATTTCCTCTTCACATTTGGGGATCTGTCTTTAATGCTGAATAGACAAATTATAATAGGGAAAGGGAGCATTTTCAGCATTGATTGATTTTAAAAATGTATCCTTTGCTAGAATTAAGAAACCTGGCATTGATTAGGCATATTCAAATAATTTTCTTGATGCATTATTGCAGTTCAATGTTCATAGAACAAAACTATTATATGTCTTAGAAGGTAGCACAGGAATGGTAGTGGTGGTGCTTCTAGAATATACCATATCACAACTGTGTTTCAAATTGCTGCACTACTTGCCATTTCCTTCCTGCTCTCAATTCAAGGTACTAATTATCCTATATAATAACTTACATCAGTGGTTCTCAACCTGTAGCATGTGAGGGGGAACACAATATCACAGAGGGTTTGCAAAGGCTTGGAGAAATGTTATGATTTAAATCTTAAGTCTTGGGGGGTCTGTGGCCATGGTCCATGGACACAAAAGGTATTTAAAGCAGGGGTGGTCCTGTGGTGAAGAAAAGTTTGAAAACCACTGCCTTACATAGTTTGGGCCCAGATTAGATGCAGGACAAACTGGATCCATTCAGTGGCACATGTCTTGCAGCTCCTACATAATATCAGCAACTAATTCTGAAACTGAATCCAGATTATGAAATAATTTGTCACTGGAGCTGAAACGTTCCTCTTTTGTATTACAGTTTAGAAGAGGGCTTAAAATATTTCTTTACTACAGGTCTTTTCACAATTTTAGAATTTTTAATTGGGATTTAATAATTTTATTTGTCATGAATATTTGTGGGCTGAGCAACTATTGGGACTGGACAGCATATACAAATTTAAAATAAAGAGAAAACAAAACAGTATACCATTGTAGTTATATCATAATACATGTGAACAAATAATGATACTAAAATAAGATCCTGGTAAGTCAGGTGATTAAGAATGCTTTTCAGTATTCTGTTGATGAAAAGTTGTCTATTTTAAAATCTTAGGTGTCAGTAAGACAAACTGATCCATCATGAGTACATTTTTGGCTATCATTTGATAATCATGTTACTTAATTCAGCCAGACTGGAACTTGTGACTTGGTGGTGTAAAGCTTCCTATCCCATTGCTCATAGGTACGGATTTGTTTAGTCTTTTTATCTTTGACATGGGTTTTGTATGATGTGCTTATTTATAGAGACAATCCATATATTATATTGGAGTGAAATCATTATTTTTTTTTAAAAATACCCATGGTGGGCACATTCCAGCTTTGTTTAACAAGTCCTGTTCATTCCGTAGAAGAGAATTAAGCACAGATACTTAACGCTTATTGTTTATGTAAATGAGATGCCTGAATCAAACCTACTGTGATTGGATAATAAGTCAATACATCAGCTGGGGACAGCTGAGTTTATTCTTAATCATTTATATTAATAATAATGCTCCATACAACTTAACAGGAATGTGAGGGAGATATCTTTTTGTGAGATTAAGTTTTGGAATGTAAAACCAAATGAATGAACTGATTCCTTAAGGATAAATGTTGGGCCAAATAATCATATTACCAAATGTGTATTTGTGTATGTGTCAGGAATGGGGAACTGGAAGCAAAGGAATGTCCTTATCCAATGTTCAGTCAAGCCTCCTTTAGTAAGGTAGAAATAAAGGGGCTTTTTTTTTGTATTCACTTAAAAATTCCTTAAGAATACCATTCTATTGGGTGCTGCTTTATAGTTTGGGTTGAGGAAATCGGAAGATTATGAAAACTAGAGACCCAATTCTTTCCCTGAAACCCCCAATAGAATTCCTCTTTTCACAACAGCTGGAATGGATTGTTGAGGTCTGACTTCCTGCCCTCAAATAATAGGATTAAAATTATTGGGCTAGGGTCAGGATTATGGGGCATATTCTCAGGGATCATAAGGTGCACAGAAACTCTTTGAACTATCCAACAACCTGGTATTTAGCAGAGTTGCTCTTTCCTGCATCATTAAAATATTGTACCATAATAAGCCCTTGATAAGATGGGATACGTTAATGCTGCAATTTGTCCTTCCATCAGTGAAAAGTTGACCCATGCTGAATTCCAAGTGTAATCAGTACACTGCCAAAATGGTGGCCACAGAAGGCAATTTACCAGAAGGTAAATGTTTGAGGTTGCTGTCCAAGTCTCCTAAGTATTCTCTAAGGTTTCAGTGCCTTTTTTTCTAGATAGGTAAGCATACTTCCAAATAAAGTACATGGTTACAGCATCCTATTTTCATTTTTGCCCTGGAACTTTATAATTAAAGCTCCTGTTAGATTGTATCAGAATGTTTTCATTTCCAATCTGATGATTCCTGCTCTCATATACTTAACTTTATTTAGAAAAGGTGCATTATGAATGATTCTGTGTAGATTAATTTTTCCATTTTCTTGGTGGATTATGTATAAAATTATGACACAGAATGGCAATTTAAATAGTGGAAGCTAATTGAAGATTGACAATGATATAATTTTTTGAATTTCCATGTAGTCTGTCTCAGCAAAATGCAGTTCTTAAATTCTCTGCTGAATGGGGACATCATTTATTTGCTGCAGATTAATTGTTATTAATCTATTAAAACTCACCATGGAAATAAGTAACTGGGGAAAAGAAATCTTCTGTTAGCGCCAAGTTCCAAAAAATGAGCTACAGATTCCTAATTTGTATCACTAGATTTGTCAGCTGTTCTCAGGTGGATTAATGTTAT
The DNA here is from genome assembly GCA_032468155.1 of Oxyrhabdium leporinum. Classification (NCBI taxonomy): domain Eukaryota; kingdom Metazoa; phylum Chordata; class Lepidosauria; order Squamata; family Cyclocoridae; genus Oxyrhabdium; species Oxyrhabdium leporinum. The sequence continues at coordinate 137,667 of JANHFL010001686.1, read as the reverse complement.
ATTAGTTCCATTTTTTACCAGATTGTTTAAAAAAAAACCCTACCCTAGCACTTAGAACTAGGGAAAAGTAACAGATTTATAAGAAAAATATATTTAAGTCATCACCGAGCAATTGAATCTGAGTGCTTGTAATAATGCCCTATATAAATGTGTATGTCAGTGTTATTATATATTTAAAAAGAGCTTTTAATGCATGTTGTTCCACTTCTCAAAACAGGACCTCGGAACTCTGCTATAATTCACGTTGACAAGTGACATGTGATGCCGGTTGATGGGTCTCAAAGACTCATCTCCTGTTTCAGTCCTTCCAAAGTCTGCCTAATCTACGACATATATGGTTGAGGGAGACATGTGTCTGCTTTTTCCTGTCATCACGTCTCTGATTGGAGGATTTTTAGGTCCAAAATATCTCAAGGAGTCTTTAGGGTTATTGGTTGTGTTCCAGGTTTACTCTTCTCTCTCCCTTCCCCTCCTTTCTTTTTTTCCTCACTTGGACTTTTCTACGCAAGGGACTTCTCTTGTTATGCTGGAGGCTGATTCTGTGGCTGCTTAGCTGCAAAGTCTTTCTTCCGGATGTGTCATTTGGATACAGTATCCTCTATGCCCAACGCAAAAATCAGTTGGAAGAGTTGTCTTGTCCCTCTTTATGTTGCAACGTGGAAAGTAACCTAATGTTTTAAAAATGCCAGTCCGACGGACTCGGCATGGTCATCTGAAGGGAGTGAGCTGGGCCACTATCAGCTTGAGTGCACACAGTAAGTAACAGTTTCTGTTCATTAAGAGCATAGCCAATTAGTCAAGACCTTGCCAATATCATCTACTAGTGCATTAAATCGGGGGGGGGGGGAATCTGCATTTGGCAAGTGTGCATCTGTGCAGGAGTGGGGAGTAGCTTCTTTGCAAAACATGGGCAACTAAAAGTATCTTGTAGGTTCCGATATCCTGTTCTTCTGCAGAATAAATTTCACATTTTCAGCTTTTTACATGGTTTAGGTAACCCATATAGAATCATTTTATATGATAATCATAATATTTATTGAGAAGAGGAACAAAAGAGTAGCTAGTAACTATGTTGAATAATAATTGATTATATTTGATTGAGATTCTTCTTGTGCTGTTATGTGCATTCTGTGGAAGACAGTGGCAGGACAATTTGTTGTGAGGAGAATACAATTCAAAGAATAAAAAATGTAAAAGAATAGAAGAGGAAATAAAAATAGAAATGAAATGAAAAAAATGAAAAACAAAATAATGTTGCAGGCTTGGATGTTTTGTTAATTTTCAAAGTAAAATTCGCAGAAACTTTATTATCATAATATTTCTGTGAGTTATATTTTTAGTGTGCAGCCTGAAAAATAGAAAGATTAAAAAAAACTTTTTTGTTCACTGAACTATATTACCTTATTTTTCTGTCACTCCAAACTTGGAAGAATGAAGAGTGGCGCACAGGAGTTATTTCCACAGAGTTTATTTTTGGCTATTTGAGGTTAATTTGGGTTGTAAATTATCCCCAGTACACCACTCTCTTCCCTGTAAGAATAACATGAAAGCATAAAGCCTGAAGCAAGCATGACAGAGCTATTTCCCCTTGCCTTGTATAAACTTGTTTTGTGTGCCTTGCTTTAAAGTGAACAGTTTTTTTCTGCTTTAACAATACAGAACTTTTCAGAAAAGTTTTGCTTCATAAAGAGGGTCTGCCTGTTTTAATGATTCCCTAGGGTTTTATGGCGCATTGATCTAGACTGTGAGGTAGTGGTTGTTTTTTCTGAGGCCCTCGTTCTCAGGTACTGAAATACAGCACTAGCAAAACAGAATGTATTGACGTTGGAGAATGGAACATATCATGACTTATTGCAACCTTCTTTTTCCAATTACAAAATACTGAAGAAGTTGGAGATGATGGAATTCACTGACATACTAACAGCATAGAATGTAGATAACAGCCATGTTTCCTATGTGTTAGATGTTAACTCCAGCTTTGCATTGACTGCCAATTAGCGGGAGCTGCAGTTCTTATATGTCTAGAGAGACATGCAGACCAAGGAAGGCTGGTCTAGGCAGTGCCAAGGATGGCTATATCTTGGCATGAAGCAGTCGCTCATGTTCCATTGACTCTCATAGTATTAATGAAAATATGTACTATGTACATGCTTATTTAAAAGAAAGCAGATTAACAAAAACCTTAAAATGCTAAACCTCTTTGCCTTCATGAAAAAAAATATCCCTTGTTACAGGAGAAATTATTTACTCTTCTGGATTAATGTTTTAATTAATTTAATTAAAATTAAATTAATTTAATGACAAGTGTATGTTATTTTTTCAGTCTTCACATGAATACTGTTTTAAAACTTATTTTAAATTATTGCTGTTAGCATTACAAGAACTTTAAAATATTTCTTTTAAAAAACAAAGTAAGATAAACTCAAGAATTAGTTCGTTACTTGTTTCATATGTTTTGTGCATTACCTCTATGAAGTAGATAATTATCCCTATTTCATAGATTAAAGTTTATTTGGGACTATCCATTGAGTCTATGAATAATCTCACAAAGTCAATAAAATAGTTCTGTCCATATCCTGAATTATTTTGTCCCTTTGGATTATTTTTTTTGCCATTAATTCATGGGATGGGGGGGGGGGAAGCACCCCTTTTTATATGAT
>JANHFL010001686.1:112300-128040 GCA_032468155.1 Oxyrhabdium leporinum | reverse complement strand
ATGGGGTGGGGTGAGCAGGGGACGGGGCAAGAGGTGAGTGGGCACACAGGTGCGGGGCCAGCCAGAGGTGATATTTGCCAGTTCTCCGAACCAATCAAAATTTTCCCTACCGGTTTGCTTGAACAATGAGAACCGACTAGATTTCACCTCTCGTTGCAGGAGTCCGTCACAACCGAAAACGGAGTTTGGGAGCCCGTTTTCTCTGGCAGACCACTTGAGCCACCACAAGCGCCCCCCCCAACACAAGTGACATCATGCTGGCCAGGCCCCCCCTGGCCCCCCCGAGTCAAACACAACCCTGATGCGGCCCTCAATGAAATAGTTTGACACCCTGTTCTATACTAAGCCGAACAGCTAATCCTGCATTTATCTGTTGGTCATATTTTGCTTTACTTGGAATCTTTACCGTTCTTTCTCCAATTTATTCTGCCCCTTTTGTGCTTTTTAAGTCAGGGGGCAAAAGTCTCTGAATGCAATAGTACTAAGTCAGGATGAATACCAAAATGTTTGGCATTTGTTATTGCAACAGAAATGGTGATGGTACTCTAAAACAGACATAGCTGAAAATGATTAAAACGTTGATCTGACTGCAGTATAAAAATGAAGCAAGATGTCATAACTTAACCTACATGTCACACAGTTGTGGGAAGTCTATACTAAGCATTCATATAGAAAACATTAATTTTAAGAAGTTGGAAATTGCATCTGTTTGTAATTTAATTTAATCTCATCTAATTGAGTTCATTGGAATATGCTGAGCTATAAATTTACAGAATCACAACTAATTTTCTATTGCTAAATTTGCATTCACAAATCAAAATAGCTTCAGGAGGTGTAACAAAAATTTTCAGTTCCCAGCCCAGAATTTAAGTGGACTTCTGTCATCACATAATAAAAATATTTATAAAATAATTTTTATGGACTGTTTTGGAGGCAATGAGGTGAGCTGTTAACATATTTCCTTCCTTCTGGTCACTGCCCGCATTATTACTACCATATTTCTCTTCTAGCATTTGACTTTTCAAATCCCAAGATATTTTTTTGCTCTCTGCTAATTTCTAAGATCAAGCTTGAGCATAGTGTTAACATCTGTCCAGTTTATAATCTCTTGTTTAATCCTGCATTTCTGAGATAAGAAACCCCGGTTCTACAATTAGGATTTTTACCTGTATACAATTATGTTACTTCTCTTGAGCTACTTCTCTTTCTGTTGTTCAACCTCATTCCCCTCACATAAGCACAACATCCCACCTCAGCATAAAAAGGGATACTTTTAGAAAGGGATGAGATGAAGAACAGAGGGGTACTGCATGAGAGAAAAAAGTATTCTGAATGCCCAAGAATTCAACTATTTCAACTGGTGTTTTTTTTTACTGTTAAGTCAATTTTGCCTTCCAATGTTTGCAAAGTACCACAAGAGCCTAAAAAATAACAAGGATTCAAATGTTCTGATTTATGTGGTAGAAAAGGGCAGATAGGAACTAAGCTGAATGGATGCAAATATGAAATTAGAAATGCCACAATAAATACAGTAGCCCTGCTTTTCTTTGTTAAAACACACTGCATTGGGTATGTTTGCCAAGGTAAGGTGGTATTCACAATGGGAAGATTATGATAATAAAGGAACACAGCACAATTTAGTAAGAGGCAAGTCCAGGTGGTCCTCAACTTACAACCATTTATTTAACAGTTGTTCAAACACTGCAGCATCCCCAGTCATGTGATCGAAATTCCAATGGTTGGCAACCAAGCATGTATTTGCGATGGCTGTAGCATCCTGTGGTCATGTGACCGCCATTTGCAAGCTACCATTTATTTTGCGACAAGCAAAATAAATGGGGGAAGCTGGATTCACTTAATAACCATGTTTCACTTAACCACTTTAGTGATTGGCTTAACTCTGGCAAAAGTCATAAAATTGGGCACAACTCACTTAACAACCAACTTGCTTAGATATGGAAATTCTGGTCCCAATTGTGGTCATAATCAAGGAGTACCTATATAAGGGCAGAAAAGATTAAACAACCACATTTAATGATGGCAGTATTTTTGCTGGCAGATTCTTTCTGTATAGAGTTTTATATTTCTATCATGGACATGGCCTTTAACAAGAATTCAAATACCAAGAAAAGGACAGCAAGCTTGACTATGGAGCTAGAAATCACATTCTATGAATTTGTTTTAATATGGCATCTAGCAAATGAGGCACAGATGGATCTTGTTTAAATCTAAGAAAATACATTCTTGATTAATTTATTATTGATATATTTTAGTCAGATAATTGAAAAAAGAAATCATTCTGAAAAATCTATTAATTCTGCATTGACATTATTCCAGAAACTTACTGTACAATCACATGTTCTTCTACCTCAAAATATTTGGAATAGTAAATTGTGGCAGAATGTCTGATCAGGGAGTATATTGGTAATATATATTCTGGACTAAATATGTTTAATATACCATATTTTTAGAGATGGAGTATTATTTGAAAGTTTCCTCCCGTAGCCTCTCTATTAAATTTGAATGAATGTCAAAGAACGGCAGACCATCGACTTCCATTGCCAAACTTGCAGTTACTCCACTGCGAACGTGATGACGCTGTAATATCTTCAGCATGTTTTCTTCCTAAATAGTAAAATAGACAGTACAATTTTTATTATGTTTAAAATTTAGGTTTTTACTTTAATAGATGAAAGTGCTCAAGGTCATGAATTTAGTTTAATACTTACTGCTTAAGTTCACAATAAGAGTACCATATCTTGCTAGGGAAGATTTTATTTCCTTTTTGTTTCTAGACATGTCCACATTAACTATAAAATAGCAATAGCACTTAGACTTATATACTGCCCCATAGTGCTTTACAGCACTCTTGTCACTCAAATATTAAAATGCATTTTTCGCTATCTAATTACAATAATCTAGAAATGTAGAAATGGAATCCATTTGTATTACATTGTTTCCAGGGTCTTTCTTAGAATAATATTATACTAGAAGAACGTCCAAGCTAATGTTTAAACAGTTGACATTTGGCACCATAATTTCAATTTTTAAAATAATCTATAATTACCAATGCCCTGCTTTCATAGTAAAGTGGTAAAAAAAGTAATGAGTTGAGGAGTAAGTTGTAAAATCTATCTGAAGCCAAGGTATGGCAGAGGGAGGATAAAAAGTTTGAAGCAGCGAAGGTACGTCCAACAGGGTCAAAAAGATGGATCGATGACGTTGCATTTCCAGATGCTATTGGGGCATTGAAAAATAAAGAGAAAGAAAGCAAACAAAGGAGAAATACTATCTGGAAATGCAATATCATTAATATTATGATTCACAGGCATCTTGGTGACTGAGACTCTAAGCTCCAGATCTGTATTCTGTAAAATATATTAATCTTAATGCATTTTAGCAGCTTCCCACACATTTGTTTTGATGAATAAATGAACTTGTGCCAACAGATGAGAGATAGTTGTTGCTTACTGACCATTTGTTCAGTGAATAATTTTTGAAAAAATTATTAAAATTATAAAATTATGATGCTGAAAAAGAAGACCTAGGACCAATCTTTAAAGTTCTGGCCATCACAGCATTCCTATGGTCATGTGATTATGATCCGGACATTTGGCAACTGGCTCGCACTTACAATGTGTCCTGCGAACACATGATCACCGTTTGTTGCTGGCTTCAATGGGGAAGCTGGCAGAGGAAGTTGCAAGTTGTTTCAGTAAGTTGCTCTCACCTTATAGAAGCCCAGCAGAAGCCACCCATGGCCCTGCCGTGCTTACCTGCTTGTGAGTCACCTGATATTTGCTTAACAACCCATGATCCTTGCTTAATGACAGCAATGTGGCATATCAGGATTGCCATCGCTAAGCGATGTTATCACCTGACATTGTATTTTATGATCGCATTGCTTAGCAATGGAAATTCAGGTCCTAATTGTTAACCTTATTATAGTTTACAAGATGAAAGACTGAAAAACTTGCATAAATTCAAAACTGCATTGCATTGCCCCAATCTAGTTCTAGTTCTGCATAAATAATGACATAAAATTGTTAATGATCCTGAGGAGGATGAACACTTTTATTTTCACCTACATTTACTTTACAATTATAAGTTTGAGAGGTTGTAAAAGAAATGGCTAATAGGCTAGATATGACCGAGCACATGTTAGTTTAGGAAAGTTTTGAAAAGAAATGGTCATAGAAGCTAGATACTTAAGCTATGAAGACTTCAGTTACACACATTTATTTAACCCATAGTCTCACTTTCTTTGCTCTAGGAAACTAACAGGTGAAATCAAAACTCATAATCAGTATATGGTATTTAGCAAAGGCAACTCAATTTTAATAGCTATCCAGCAATCACCCAGTGTTTGTAAGCTCTGCATATTGCTTCCAATCACTCAACATAGAAAACAGTTATTATTCCATGAAAAACTTCTTCCAAAATGATACCTTAGCCACAGAAGGTAATGCTGATGCCCAGTTCTTATACTTGGAAAACCTAGGATGTCCAATGGCTTTCCTCACATAGCGTTCATGTATTTCACATGTATTGAGGATATATAGTCCACAAGCAACTGCATAGCCTCCCCAATTGGCAACGCCTGTCACAGAAAAGTGCCATTAAATAAAATGTTTGAGGTAAAACAATTGAAGGATACTTAAACAGGCCTATAATTGAAATTTAGCACCAGTAATATTTGGACAATGCAGCTTTCCCCATCATTTCTAGGATCAACAGAATCCTGTTGTGCTTTGGCTGATTTGTTCAGAGAATCTATGCCTTTTATAGCAATAGTGAAATTTGTTCCCGACTCTCTAAAACCTGGTTTACATTATTTTCACAACATCATTTAGCACCTATTAGAGGTAGCCTAGATATTTTGAACTCCACTTAGTACTAGTTTTATCCAGCATGAACAACAGTTAGGGCATGGAATTTTATTACTTAATTTAAATAATTTAAATTATGCTACCCTAGTCATAAATGGATAATATTCAAGTCCCAGGATCCCTAAAACCAACAATCTTGTTAATCCTGTTGTAGATAAGTTAAAGCCTATGCCTTACCATGCTGACCTTCCAGGCACTGGGAAAGAACTTTAATGGCATCACCTGAGTAGACCAGGAGTCTGAGTAGCCTTAGCATACTTATGATAATGAACTCTGCAAGACCGTCTCCCCACTTCCAAGCTCTTAAATTGATCCAGAACAATACCATGGTCAAAGGTATTAAAGACTGCTGGAAGATTATGGAAGGCCACTATAGGTGTACCGCCCCCATTTTAAGCCCCTCAGACGTCATCAGCAAGTATGATCAGTGCCATTACTGATCTGAAACCTGTCCGAAAACCTGCCTCTCGGTATAATCCACTTCCACTGGCATAGGTAACTTTCTCATTCTCTAAAGTAGGTTAGAAACCAGATGAAAATTGTGCAGGTTCATCAGATCCAAAAATGGCTTCTTGAGAAAAGAGCAAATCACAGCTTCCTTCAAAAGAAGTGGAACCATCTCCTCCTTCAAAAGAACATTCAGGTTTAATCTCCAAGAGGTTTGATTTAATCTCCATAAGAAAGCAGTGCAGGCCATCTTTTCCTGCTTAAAAGAGGGCCATGTACTTATATAGCTAGTCTTTCAGATGATCTTGAAAACCTGGTTATGTGCCAGGGCCTGGGGTCCCAAGTGTTTCTGGTTATGTTGACAACAATGGCTTATAATATCTCTTGGCTGGCATTTGTATTTAATTCTCTTTTCTACTGTTTTAATTGTTTTGTTTTTATGAATACTCACTGCTCTGAGTCACTGGTTTGAGATAGGCTGCTACACAAATTGAATAAATAAATAAATTAGTGGCACAGAAATATGTGGAAGAGAGACTTTTATATTGTAGTACTTGGGGTTTGAAATATTTCGCAGAGAATTTGGGGAAACAGACCAGCCTCAACCCTGCCAAACTTTTGCAAGGACCTGAAAATGTGGTTCTGTTCCTGGCCGTGGAGGTAAGGATTGTTAGTTGGAGCCCATGAGACACTACTTTAATGTCAATGGAGATTCTCAGCTATCCAAGTAATGGTTGTCCCAAAGATGCTTTTTCAAAAGGCAACTGGACTTTCTTGTTTTTCTTTGAAGATGTTTCACTTGTCATCCAAGAAGCTTCTTCAGCTTTGAAGTGAAATGTCTTTGAAGAAAAACAAGAATGTCCAGTTGCCTCTTGAAAAATCATTTGGGATTATTTGGGATAATTCTAGTTTGGTTTTTTTTTCTTACCATGGCTGCCAGTTGTATATTCTATTATTATCTTTATTCTATTATGTTTTTAACTGCTGTTAGCTATCCAGAGTCACCATGATAGCATAGCAGGTATCAAAGATGGCAAATAGCTTATTTAGTGATTTAGTTATCTAGGTGATGACTGAATTCAATAATCAGAAAAGGTAATGCAGCTTTTGTTTTAGTTTCTTCTTATGATTTTCACATGTACTTTTTTTCGCTTGTTCAAGTCTTACCTGCAACAACTGCAAAATCAGCTTCCACATCACAAGCTATGACATCTCCATTTTTAATGTGCTTCTTTGTGGCTTCTTTTACTTTTCCCATTCCTAATTCATTTCCTCCATCTCCAATACCTAAATTAAAATGGAAAAATTTACATTGGAATATTGCCATACTAGACATAGATTTTGATACCAATGATCCTTAAAGAAAATCTGATGAAAAATTAAGAATCAGTGGAACTGTTAATAACCTTTTGTTTACAGAACTGTCACAAGCTTACTGTGAACACCTTCCCATGAAAACTGCACTCTACATAGGTAACCACTGAAATACCCCAGATTTATTAATCGTACATATTAACATTTGTATTTGCTTTCACAGCTACAAAGAAAGATAATTGAATGAAACATCTTACTGGGGAATTTAGACTTCTTCCATTTTTTTCTCCATCAATTTTGCCAGAATGACAAAATAATCAAAATAGTAAGTGTGATTGGGAACTTGTACTGTTGTCTAAACTGCTGACTTACTAATATCAGCATTTGTGCATGTTTATCCATCTGCAAGTTTAGGTAAATATCTCTCCAATATCAGTACAGTTGGGGCACATTAGCAGATCGTTTGTACCATGCCTTGCCAAAATGTAACAGCTATTATCTTTAAGGATTACAAAGTATATAATAGTTAACTTCTGTTCACAAAAAACTAGCAAAATAGACTTATATGTGTCTATTCTGAAAAAGCCTCGCAAAGATCAATGGGGCTTATTTCTAAGAAGTTGGTATAGGGCTGCACTTAGAAGAACCTCACAAAAAATTATGCAGTTATTCAAGTAGCATGACGGATGCCTATTATTTTGGCCTTCTAAAAATCACAGAATACATGTGTTCAAACTTAAACAGAACTAAACGTTAATGTATGAGAGAAATTCTATTTAAAATCCTATAAAGTTATTATTAAGGAGATACTCCATCCCAGCACATTCTAAAATATGCTACTGATGCCATTAAACTTTATTACCTAGTTTGGTCAATTGTGACACACATGGAACAATGCATTTTATTTCACTATTGTCCAGTTAGCTTTATTGAATTTGCAATTAAAATATAATTCAAAGTTTTTGCACGCACTGCTTCTGCTCAATACTGTAGGTCCAATAGGCATGTAATTTTTATGGATTTATAATTTCTGTATATGTATGTACAAACCAAACTGACCACAAAGCACCAATAGCTGTTCACTTATCCTTTCTTTACTTGCCTTTCAGTGCATCGATATACTGAAATAAGATGTCACAACTGCTGTACATTTGTATGTGCAAACCGGTCATGTGTTCCAGGTCTCCCCTATTTTGAGGAGTACCATTAACGTGTTTAAATTATATGTGTCCACTTTCTTCCTAAAATCTAAGCAATCTAACCCATACAGGTAGTCTTCAAGATACAACTGGTCACTTAACAGCTATTTGAAGTTACAGCAAACCTCCCAAAAACTCCATACAATCTTGTTTTGAAAGTTACGGCTCCTGCAGCACCCCTGCGGTCATTTGCCCTTAAGACCGACCAAATATATATATATAATTGCAGCTTCCAGAATTGCATCACATGGCTGTGTAATGATTTGTTCCAGTGATTCTTTAAAAGTTAACTGAGGAGAAAGATGCTTGGCCTGGTGGGGTATGAACTGGGAGGGACCCGGTGGAATTGGGTAAAGGCCTGTGGGGACCCAAGAGGTGGAAAGCATAGCATGGGGTGTCTTGGTGTGTGTGTGTGTGTGTGTGTGTGTGTGTGTGTGTGTGTGTGTGTGTGTAGGAGGCCATGGAAGTTCTGGGACAGGCAGGCCTAGACCTGCGCTAGGCCTCCAAGGGTCTCCCTTACCCTGAGGCATCCAATGCTCCATTTAACAACCCTCATGTTAGTTAATGGTCACATCAGGAAGAGCAGGAGTGGAGGTTATCAAACGAGGCCATTTCACTTAACGGCTATCATGACATGCAACCATAATGGGCAGGCTCAATGACGGAACACATCTGTATGTGTTGCTTCTGTGTATATTTTTTTGCCTTGGGTTTGTCTTCATACAAGCGAAGAGCAGGGTTAGAATAAATGCTACATTATTAATATATTTTAGAAAAACATATCATCATCACCCTCTTTTAACGACCCCATAATCCCTTGGTGGAGTCTGGGCAACTGAATGGAGCTGAGTGTTTACTAGCTGGATACCCTTCCTGTCGCCAATTCGGAGGCTTTTTTCAGCAGATATACTCTCAGTGTGCCCAGAGAAAGAAACATCTGCCTCTACCTAGGATCGAATTTACAGCCTCCTGATTGTGAGGCGAGAGCTCCACCTCTAAGCCACCGCACCACTCTTAAAAAACATTTCATATTTTAGAAAATTTCAAAGAGCATCAGTAAATAATGACTAATTGGAAATTGCTCTAATAGAAATTCCATGACTGTGAATGTTTGAAACCTTAAGACAGCTAAATATTGCTTCTCAATTTCAGCACCAATTCTTTTGCCTCACCTCAATTATTCCAGTTGCCTAACAGAACTTGTTCTTAATGTCTCCAGGTGGTTCACAGTAACACTAATACTTTTATCAGATCATTGAAGGAAAATATATACTGTACCTGTAGTAGTAATTCCTGAGAGAGTTTGTGCAGCTATAAAGAGTTCATCAATGGGATCTACTAAATGTTTAATATTAACTTTCCTTGCATTATAGTAATTACCATCAGCAGCCATCCCAGCACGTTCTATTGCTATCAAATGATTAAATCTAAAGAAAAAGAATTTAAAAAGAATTAAGATTCAGTTCTAATGCTAATGATAGCATGCCGTACCCATCATTGCTCATTAAGGATTGGAGGCTAAAACATATAAAGAATGGGTGCTGGAATTGGGTATGTCTAGTTTAATGAAAAGAAGGACTAGGGGTGACATGATAGCAGTGTTCCGATATCTCAGGGGTTGCCGCAAAAAGGAGGGAGTCAAGCTATTCTCCAAAACACCTGAGGGCAGGACAAGAAGCAATGGGTAAAACTAATCAAGGAGGGAAGCAACCTAGAACTAAGGAGAAATTTCCTGACAGAACAATTAATCAGGGCAACGATTTGCCTCCAGAAGTTGTAAATGTTCCAACACTGGAAGTTTTTAAGAAGAGATTGGACAACCATTTATCTGAAATGGTATAGGGTTTTCTGCCTAGCAGGGAATTGGACTAGAAGACCTCTAAGATCCCTTTCAACTCTGCTATTCTATTCTATTCTATTCTATTCTATTTGCCAACTGTCTGAATTTGATCTCATGATCATGGGGATGCTGCAATTGTTGTAAGTGTGAAAAATGGTCATAAGTCATTTTTTTCAATGTTGTTGTAACTGAACAGTTACTAAATGTTGTAAGTCCAGTAGTTCTTTCTATTGTTCATTTGTCCTTTTTTTAAAGAGAAGCGATTGCAACTTATAATTATATATTTTCATTTTCATATATGAGCATATCATTTAACTTCTTTCAGAACATTGTTAATAATTTTTTAAAAATCAGTTGGACTCTTTTTGTTTCCACTGCCCCATGTTTGCCTTTTATAAAAGAAATTGATCCAGTTTTTCAAATCTATTTTTAATTTTTTTCCCTGTAAATTGTAGTCCCTTTTTGTTTTCCTGCCTTCTCTTTCTTTTCTCTCACAGTTCTACTCTTCTGTAAAAGAAAAAAAATAACGCTTTCTAAATACTGAAATAGCAAAACTAAGGTATCTTTTTAGAGAAAAAAAATATGGGGGAGGGTTGAAATGAAATGGAAGCAGTTCTTAATTCTTTGCTGTCAAGTTGTTTCTTCTCCTCAGCAAGATTTTATGTACATGGATGTTTGGGAGAAATAGTGTTTGGGAGAGGAAAACAGAAATAATATTTGCTTCTGTTTCTCTGGTCTTATTTTTTCCATGTATATAACCACTGTGCCACCATAGCTCTTCATGTTCAATTTGTAAAAATGCAGATATGCAGGCAAAGAATGGAAATTTAACTTTTTCATTTTTTATTGTAGGCCTGATATAAGTAGCAACAGCAAGAACAGTTAGACTTATATACCACTTCATAGTGCTTTACTGAGTCAGCATATTGCCCCCAACAATCTGGATCCTCATGTATGTCCACTAAAGCTGATAATTGTTTGCAGGAAAAGGGAATCCTTCTTGAGACCTGTACAGGTGGTCTTCGACTTACGACCATAATGGATCGCAGAATTTCTGTTGCTAAAGGAGATATTTGTTAAGTGAGTTTGCCCCATTTTACGAAATTTCTTGCCACCGTTAAGTGAATCACTGCAGTTGCTAAGTTAGTAACATGCTTGTTAAGTGAATCTGGCTTTCCCATTGACTTTGCTTATCAGAAGATTGCAGAAGGTGGTCATAGAATTCCAGGACATTGCAACCGTCATAAATATGAACCAGTTGCTAAGCATCCAAATTTTGATCATGTGACTATAAGAATACTGCAATGGTCATAACTGTGAAAAATGGCCATAAGTCATTTTTTTCAGTGCTGTTGTAACTTTGAACTGTCACTAAACAAGCAGTTGTAAGTTAAGGACTATCTATATAGGTTTTGATTTCAGTTCAAATTATAGGTCCAGAGGAAGATTTGTTTTGTGTTTGTTTTGTTTTGTTTTGTTTCTAGGGCATTTCTAGGGCATCCAAGAGCTGTGGTGGCGCAGTAGTTAGACTGCAGTATTTCAGGCTAATTCTGCTGACTGCTAGCAGTTTGCAGTTCGATCCTGACTGGCTCAAGGTTGATTCAGCATTCCATCCTTCCGAGGTCGGTAAAATTAGGACACAGATTGTTGGGGGCAATATGCTGACTCTGTAAACTGCTTAGAGACGGCTGTAAAAGCATTGTGAAGCGGTATATAAGTCTTGAGTGCTATTGCTATTGCTATCGATCATGTAAATGAATTACATCCCCTGGTACATATTCTTCTTTATAATGCTAATCATCCCACATAGAGGTTGCTGGTTGAATAGTTAAAAACTTGCATGTTAAATGAAAACATTCATCTGGGACATGTTGTTTAAAATGTGGCTTAAACAAAATCTATGAAAATTCTTGATTCTACTAAAACGGCTTCAGGAGTAATATATAGACTGGAGTAGGGATTCTAGATATAGAAAGTTGTAGCACACTCCTCCTGTCAATCATCTCTTCCCAGTTTTCCTCTCCTGTGTCTCCTAATTTATAATTCTATTCTGAATTAGATTTCCTTTTAGTATGTTTTATTTCATAATAGTGGTGTTTATGGCAGCACTTCTTTTTGATTGCAAGAGATTCTTCATTTACAAACAATTTAGTCGTCATTATAACAGCAGTAAATCCCAAGATCCATTGACGCTGAAACCAGCCACTGGATGTTAATCACACTTCCTTGAATAGCCAATTTTTCAAATCCTTATTACCATTAACTGCATTACATTAATAACCATGAAGCTGTTTTACTGTCTTCTAGGTCCCACAACCCAACGCCAGGTTCAGAATGGACCCTCTCCAGATGAAATTGAAATTCAGAGAAGGTAAGGAACCAAAATCTACAGAAATATTCAGATTTTCATTTTAAAAATAAACTGAAGCCAAATTGCTGCCTAATATTTAAACTTAGATATCAATTCAGTCACTGGGGAATTTGTTTAGATAATATATTTGCCTTCATTTGTGAAAAATATATAGTTGCACATTCAATTATTGAAACCAATGGTAAAAATGATAGAATTAGAATAACCAATAAAGTCATCTAGTCCAATGCACTGTTTAGTGTTAGTTTGGTAGAGCATTCCTGGCAGGTTACTATCCAACTTCTGATGGAGGATTTCAAGCCCGTATCTGCTCTTCCCACAGAGAACTTCACAGCCTGCAGGTTCTGCGATAGAACCTTGCATTTCTTGTTAACCTTGGATTTTGATATACAACTGAATATCATCAAATATCAACCTATTTTGATTGATGACTCCTCCCAGAAGCTGCTGTAGATGATAAATAGAAAGAACAAGAGAGTAAAAATCTGGGACACCCACAGCAGAGGGCCATAGAACTTTAGCTCTTCACCAATATCACCATCAGTTGAAATTCTCCTCTAAGGAAGAAGAAGGAAAACAGTGTCCTTTCATCCACAAAGGCAAACTGCAAGAAGCCAATGAATTGCAACGTGGTAAGTAGCCTCAGAGCTGCACACTTCTGGGGCTGCTTATCATTCCATAGGCAAAAGGCAGATTAGCCAAACAGGCAGAAATGGGGGGAGGGGATGAAATAAGCAGTTGGAAGGGGAGGCAATCTCTAATCTTGGAAGAACCAAAGCATGGGGCTTGGAGAGACCAAACCCAGAATGGCTTGGATTTGGGAGGGGTGTGTGTGTACTTGACTAGAATTTCATTAACCGCGGTAATGGGGAATGCTAGGACTGCTGTCACTAAGTGATGTTGTCATACAACATTGCGCTTTTATGATTGCATTTCTTAGCAATGGAAATTCTGGTCCCAATTACTGTCATAACTCAAGGACTACCTGTATCACCTTCTATCCTTGAGTGAAGATGATTTTTATCTTAATAGAATTTGAGAAAAAACTCTGATGGACAAATGAGATTCCTCGTAAGATATCTTGATGTGCTAGCTTGCAACCAAGATGACATATTTGGAGTATGGGGAGGATAATGCCTTGCATTATTTTTTAAAATTCAGATTGCACTATTTTGCTGAAAATAATTCCACATAGTTAAGATTTGTCCATCATTTTTACAAGGATTGTTCTTGTATTTTAGAATTCATGCACCTTTAATTATATTTGATATAAAACCCTAGCACACAATCTTGGCTATGTAAGAAACTAATACAAGTTCACTAGAATTACTAAAAAAAAATAGTCTATAGGTGGAAAACCCTAGTATGAAATTTTTAAATGATGATTTTTTGCCATAATCATATTGCTCCTAAGCTAGAAAGACTGATAGCACTCTGTGTATGCATTTAGTTATTAGATTTATTGGGCCATCTATCTCACATAAAGCAACTGGGCAGCTAACACAATGAGAAGGTAAATACAAAAACAAATATAAAAAACCAACCAGAAATAACCAGAATTACAGAATTGGAGGGGACCTTGAAGGTCTTCAAGTCCAGCCCCCTGTTCAAGCAGAGACTCTATACCATTTCAGACAAATAGGCTGTCCGATCTCCTTAAAACCTCTAGTGATGGAAATACCCACAACATCCGAATATCCTAATCAGCCAGACGATACATTCACACAACTAACAAGATTGCCAATTTTCAACCCCACATCTCAGAGAACAACCAGGTCTTAAGGGCTTTGCAGAAAGCCAGCCAAGTTGGAGCCAATACAATGGTAGGAAGAACAGTATTCCAAACAGCAGGTCCTGCTACAGGGACCCATGCTTTCTGAGACTCGCCAGGTCAGACTCTTCAGTTGATAAGATGTAGAGCATGGCCCTGCTATCAGAACTAATGATTTTGTAGAGATTTAAACATGTAACAATTTAAAATAGCTAGTATAAAATTAGCTGTCACTAAACATTTGGCATATGTAGTGTCAGTGAACTTAGCATATCCCTCAATCACTGTCTTATTGAAAACAGTTGAATGCACACTTAACTTTCTTTTCAATGAACCAAGTTACCACAAGGGGTTGGGGGTGTGAGGTTGAAAATTGAAGTGTCTTTTTTTTAAATTTTGTGTATCTTATCAGAGCAACTAAAGGGACATGACTGTGTCTAGTGCTGTGATCCTGCAATACTGATCAAGTATGTCTTGATTATTTGCAGAATTATTTAAGCATCAATATGATAAAAGAGCAGTTGTGTTTCTATATTTGCATGTTTAGAGCTCTCAAAGCTTCTCAGCAAATTATTGTTTGCCCTTTTTGGACAATAGCTGAGCACGTAGAACTGCCATCCAATCAGTGCTCATTTTCTGTCCTCTCAAGCCAAATTGTATCTGAGCATTCTCTCAATTTCACCAATTCTATGCCATACTAATAATAAATAATAATAATCCCTCTCTTTCTTCGTAAATGGAATAAAAATAAATTGCTGCTGTTTCTCATCTCCTACACTTGTTGTTTTACATTTCTATTTGTAGAGGTTTTTCCAGGATTTGGGGGAGGGGAAGGAATTCCACACGGTGGGGTGGGGGAAGTGTGAAATATAACCAAGTATATAAAGAATATTCCACAGTTTCCCACCTGGGTGGTGGCAGACCTTCATTCCTTCCTTCCTATCCTCTTAACCTTTCCAGCACACCACTACAACAGGAGCCATGCGATTGGCACACAGCAAAAGAATAATTCAATTTAATGAGAATATACATGCAGTGCAAATGTACACACTCTTTCTGAAGTGACTTTTGCTAGGCAGAGATGTTACTTTGTCTTCCTCTGGCTAAAACAGTCCTTGCAATAAATATAATTATTATTTCATAGCCTTGGTGATGATGTTGTGGAATTGGTGTTGAAGGAATAGTCATCGGCAATTACCATAAGATCTCATACCCAGGCTATGGCTAAAAGCATAGACTCCATAAGATATATATCTTCAATAAAGGCAGTTTTCCATTCCGTACATGTGTAATGCTTCTTGATGAACCATAACCTCATGTATTATTGAATATACATTGAACCACTACTAACATTGCAGTGGGCAAGTAGAATTCAGATTTCTGGTTTTATCATGAACAGGTATGCTGATACGTGCTGCTTGATCAACCCTGTTCTTACGATTGGGAAGAAGGCCTGAGTTAAAAATATTCTTAAGACTTCTTCCGTCAGAAGTGGACTCTAGGGATGTTTTTCTTTTAGCAAGCCAAGGTCATAAATCACTAGTCTTAGCTTATAAACCTGGCTTGCCCAATAATAATATTAGATTAATATTATTGTAATGTATTAATCAGTATTCCGTGGTGGTGGCTAGAATGCAGTATTGCAGGCTAATTCTACTGGCTGCCATGGGTTTAATCCTCACCAGCTCAAGGTTGGCTCAGCCTTCCAGCCTTCCAAGGTTGGTAAAATGAGGACCCAGATTGTTGGGGGCAATATGCTGACTCTGTAAAATCACTTAGAGTGGGCTGTAAAGCACTGTGAAGCAGTATATAAGACTAAGTACTATTGCTATTTTATTTATTTATTTTTTACATTTATATACTGCCCCATTCCGAAGACTCGGGGCGGTTTACAGCTTATAAGCAATAC